>AP027104.1:12425485-12726605 GCA_028142955.1 Pinctada fucata
TGTCTTAAGAAGTGTTGTTATTTTTGGTTCCACTCCGAACTCAAATTTTTGACGCTTTTTTGACGTCTCTTCGGACTTAGTCAGAAATGCAAATTTTTGCACTATTTCTTTAAATAACTCAATAAGTGTATGATTTTACACACTCATTTACTGCATATTTATCATATCTAACTTAATCATTGCTTTGATATGAATTTTATGCTTAAATTTTATTTTTTTGATTTTTTATGAATTTTTTTCTTATGTAAAAAGGAAGGGGGGTGATTTTCATACATTTTCTGCTTCTTTTCTATAACCACTCTTCAGATTGTCATGACATTTTGTAGATATGAGGTACTCATGCATGGTACCCTTCAAGTGAAAGAATTTTTGTCAAGATATCCACTTTTGGATTTTTAAGGAATATTTTTTAAGATTGTACATAGGTATAGTGTATGTTTTCCATGCCCCAATGGACCCATGGGGAGTGGCTCCAAACCCCGGCGGGACCCCAACAAAAATTTTTCTTCCCTTATTAGCTCACCTGAGCCAAAGGCTCTAGTGAGCTATTGTCATAGCGATCCGTCCGGCGTCCGTCGTCCGTCGTCTGTCGTGTGTCGTCTGTCGTCTGTCGTCTGTCGTGTGTCGTCTGTCGTCTGTCTGTCGTAAACTTTTCACATTTTCGACTTCTTCTCAAGAATGGGCTAAAGGGATTTTGATGAAACTTGGTAGGTATAAAGTACTAATGGTCCCCTACAAGTGTTGTTGTTTTTCGTCCGGATCCCTCAACAGATGGCGCCACCACAGGCAAAAGTAGGTCACGGGGGGTACCCTCCTTTGACAAACTTCTTCTTCAGAACGGAAGCACGTATCGACAAACCGAAAGCATCAGGATGATCTAGAGAGATGTCTTAAGAAGTGTTGTTATTTTTGGTTCCACTCCGAACTCAAATTTTTGACGCGTTTTTTTGACGTCTCTTCGGACTTAGTCAGAAATGCAAATTTTTGCACTATTTCTTTAAATAACTCAATAAGTGTATGATTTTACACACTCATTTACTGCATATTTATCATATCTAACTTAATCATTGCTTTGATATGAATTTTATGCTTAAATTTTATTTTTTTGATTTTTTATGAATTTTTTTCTTATGTAAAAAGGAAGGGGGGGGGTGATTTTCATACATTTTCTGCTTCTTTTCTATAACCACTCTTCAGATTGTCATGACATTTTGTAGATATGAGGTACTCATGCATGGTACCCTTCAAGTGAAAGAATTTTGTCAAGATATCCACTTTTGGATTTTTAAGGAATATTTTTTAAGATTGTACATAGGTATAGTGTATGTTTTCCATGCCCAATGGACCCATGGGGAGTGGCTCCAAACCCCGGCGGGACCCCAACAAAAATTTTTCTTCCCTTATTAGCTCACCTGAGCCAAAGGCTCTAGTGAGCTATTGTCATAGCGATCCGTCCGGCGTCCGTCGTCCGTCGTCTGTCGTGTGTCGTCTGTCGTCTGTCGTCTGTCGTGTGTCGTCTGTCGTCTGTCTGTCGTAAACTTTCACATTTTCGACTTCTTCTCAAGAATGGCTAAAGGGATTTTGATGAAACTTGGTAGGTATAAAGTACTAATGGTCCCCTACAAGTGTTGTTGTTTTTCGTCCGGATCCCTCAACAGATGGCGCCACCACAGGCAAAAGTAGGTCACGGGGGGGTACCCCTCCTTTGACAAACTTCTTCTTCAGAACGGAAGCACGTATCGACAAACCGAAAGCATCAGGATGATCTAGAGAGATGTCTTAAGAAGTGTTGTTATTTTTGGTTCCACTCCGAACTCAAATTTTTGACGCTTTTTTGACGTCTCTTCGGACTTAGTCAGAAATGCAAATTTTTGCACTATTTCTTTAAATAACTCAATAAGTGTATGATTTTACACACTCATTTACTGCATATTTATCATATCTAACTTAATCATTGCTTTGATATGAATTTTATGCTTAAATTTTATTTTTTTGATTTTTTATGAATTTTTTTCTTATGTAAAAAGGAAGGGGGGGTGATTTTCATACATTTTCTGCTTCTTTTCTATAACCACTCTTCAGATTGTCATGACATTTTGTAGATATGAGGTACTCATGCATGGTACCCTTCAAGTGAAAGAATTTTGTCAAGATATCCACTTTTGGATTTTTAAGGAATATTTTTTAAGATTGTACATAGGTATAGTGTATGTTTTCCATGCCCAATGGACCCATGGGGAGTGGCTCCAAACCCCGGCGGGACCCCAACAAAAATTTTTCTTCCCTTATTAGCTCACCTGAGCCAAAGGCTCTAGTGAGCTATTGTCATAGCGATCCGTCCGGCGTCCGTCGTCCGTCGTCTGTCGTGTGTCGTCTGTCGTCTGTCGTCTGTCGTGTGTCGTCTGTCGTCTGTCTGTCGTAAACTTTTCACATTTTCGACTTCTTCTCAAGAATGGCTAAAGGGATTTTGATGAAACTTGGTAGGTATAAAGTACTAATGGTCCCCTACAAGTGTTGTTGTTTTTCGTCCGGATCCCTCAACAGATGGCGCCACCACAGGCAAAAGTAGGTCACGGGGGGTACCCTCCTTTGACAAACTTCTTCTTCAGAACGGAAGCACGTATCGACAAACCGAAAGCATCAGGATGATCTAGAGAGATGTCTTAAGAAGTGTTGTTATTTTTGGTTCCACTCCGAACTCAAATTTTTGACGCTTTTTTGACGTCTCTTCGGACTTAGTCAGAAATGCAAATTTTTGCACTATTTCTTTAAATAACTCAATAAGTGTATGATTTTACACACTCATTTACTGCATATTTATCATATCTAACTTAATCATTGCTTTGATATGAATTTTATGCTTAAATTTTATTTTTTTGATTTTTTTATGAATTTTTTTCTTATGTAAAAAGGAAGGGGGGTGATTTTCATACATTTTCTGCTTCTTTTCTATAACCACTCTTCAGATTGTCATGACATTTTGTAGATATGAGGTACTCATGCATGGTACCCTTCAAGTGAAAGAATTTTGTCAAGATATCCACTTTTGGATTTTTAAGGAATATTTTTTAAGATTGTACATAGGTATAGTGTATGTTTTCCATGCCCAATGGACCCATGGGGAGTGGCTCCAAACCCCGGCGGGACCCCAACAAAAATTTTTCTTCCCTTATTAGCTCACCTGAGCCAAAGGCTCTAGTGAGCTATTGTCATAGCGATCCGTCCGGCGTCCGTCGTCCGTCGTCTGTCGTGTGTCGTCTGTCGTCTGTCGTCTGTCGTGTGTCGTCTGTCGTCTGTCTGTCGTAAACTTTTCACATTTTCGACTTCTTCTCAAGAATGGCTAAAGGGATTTTGATGAAACTTGGTAGGTATAAAGTACTAATGGTCCCCTACAAGTGTTGTTGTTTTTCGTCCGGATCCCTCAACAGATGGCGCCACCACAGGCAAAAGTAGGTCACGGGGGGTACCCTCCTTTGACAAACTTCTTCTTCAGAACGGAAGCACGTATCGACAAACCGAAAGCATCAGGATGATCTAGAGAGATGTCTTAAGAAGTGTTGTTATTTTTGGTTCCACTCCGAACTCAAATTTTTGACGCTTTTTTGACGTCTCTTCGGACTTAGTCAGAAATGCAAATTTTTGCACTATTTCTTTAAATAACTCAATAAGTGTATGATTTTACACACTCATTTACTGCATATTTATCATATCTAACTTAATCATTGCTTTGATATGAATTTTATGCTTAAATTTTATTTTTTTTGATTTTTTATGAATTTTTTTCTTATGTAAAAAGGAAGGGGGGGGTGATTTTCATACATTTTCTGCTTCTTTTCTATAACCACTCTTCAGATTGTCATGACATTTTGTAGATATGAGGTACTCATGCATGGTACCCTTCAAGTGAAAGAATTTTGTCAAGATATCCACTTTTGGATTTTTAAGGAATATTTTTTAAGATTGTACATAGGTATAGTGTATGTTTTCCATGCCCAATGGACCCATGGGGAGTGGCTCCAAACCCCGGCGGGACCCCAACCAAAAATTTTTCTTCCCTTATTAGCTCACCTGAGCCAAAGGCTCTAGTGAGCTATTGTCATAGCGATCCGTCCGGCGTCCGTCGTCCGTCGTCTGTCGTGTGTCGTCTGTCGTCTGTCGTCTGTCGTGTGTCGTCTGTCGTCTGTCTGTCGTAAACTTTTCACATTTTCGACTTCTTCTCAAGAATGGCTAAAGGGATTTTGATGAAACTTGGTAGGTATAAAGTACTAATGGTCCCCTACAAGTGTTGTTGTTTTTCGTCCGGATCCCTCAACAGATGGCGCCACCACAGGCAAAAGTAGGTCACGGGGGGTACCCTCCTTTGACAAACTTCTTCTTCAGAACGGAAGCACGTATCGACAAACCGAAAGCATCAGGATGATCTAGAGAGATGTCTTAAGAAGTGTTGTTATTTTTGGTTCCACTCCGAACTCAAATTTTTGACGCTTTTTTGACGTCTCTTCGGACTTAGTCAGAAATGCAAATTTTTGCACTATTTCTTTAAATAACTCAATAAGTGTATGATTTTACACACTCATTTACTGCATATTTATCATATCTAACTTAATCATTGCTTTGATATGAATTTTTATGCTTAAATTTTATTTTTTTGATTTTTTATGAATTTTTTTCTTATGTAAAAAGGAAGGGGGGGTGATTTTCATACATTTTCTGCTTCTTTTCTATAACCACTCTTCAGATTGTCATGACATTTTGTAGATATGAGGTACTCATGCATGGTACCCTTCAAGTGAAAGAATTTTGTCAAGATATCCACTTTTGGATTTTTAAGGAATATTTTTTAAGATTGTACATAGGTATAGTGTATGTTTTCCATGCCCAATGGACCCATGGGGAGTGGCTCCAAACCCCGGCGGGACCCCAACAAAAATTTTTCTTCCCTTATTAGCTCACCTGAGCCAAAGGCTCTAGTGAGCTATTGTCATAGCGATCCGTCCGGCGTCCGTCGTCCGTCGTCTGTCGTGTGTCGTCTGTCGTCTGTCGTCTGTCGTGTGTCGTCTGTCGTCTGTCTGTCGTAAACTTTTCACATTTTCGACTTCTTCTCAAGAATGGCTAAAGGGATTTTGATGAAACTTGGTAGGTATAAAGTACTAATGGTCCCCTACAAGTGTTGTTGTTTTTCGTCCGGATCCCTCAACAGATGGCGCCACCACAGGCAAAAGTAGGTCACGGGGGGTACCCTCCTTTGACAAACTTCTTCTTCAGAACGGAAGCACGTATCGACAAACCGAAAGCATCAGGATGATCTAGAGAGATGTCTTAAGAGGTGTTGTTATTTTTGGTTCCACTCCGAACTCAAATTTTTGACGCTTTTTTGACGTCTCTTCGGACTTAGTCAGAAATGCAAATTTTTGCACTATTTCTTTAAATAACTCAATAAGTGTATGATTTTACACACTCATTTACTGCATATTTATCATATCTAACTTAATCATTGCTTTGATATGAATTTTATGCTTAAATTTTATTTTTTTGATTTTTTATGAATTTTTTTCTTATGTAAAAAGGAAGGGGGGGTGATTTTCATACATTTTCTGCTTCTTTTCTATAACCACTCTTCAGATTGTCATGACATTTTGTAGATATGAGGTACTCATGCATGGTACCCTTCAAGTGAAAGAATTTTGTCAAGATATCCACTTTTGGATTTTTAAGGAATATTTTTTAAGATTGTACATAGGTATAGTGTATGTTTTCCATGCCCAATGGACCCATGGGGAGTGGCTCCAAACCCCGGCGGGACCCCAACAAAAATTTTTCTTCCCTTATTAGCTCACCTGAGCCAAAGGCTCTAGTGAGCTATTGTCATAGCGATCCGTCCGGCGTCCGTCGTCCGTCGTCTGTCGTGTGTCGTCTGTCGTCTGTCGTCTGTCGTGTGTCGTCTGTCGTCTGTCTGTCGTAAACTTTTCACATTTTCGACTTCTTCTCAAGAATGGCTAAAGGGATTTTGATGAAACTTGGTAGGTATAAAGTACTAATGGTCCCCTACAAGTGTTGTTGTTTTTCGTCCGGATCCCTCAACAGATGGCGCCACCACAGGCAAAAGTAGGTCACGGGGGGTACCCTCCTTTGACAAACTTCTTCTTCAGAACGGAAGCACGTATCGACAAACCGAAAGCATCAGGATGATCTAGAGAGATGTCTTAAGAAGTGTTGTTATTTTTGGTTCCACTCCGAACTCAAATTTTTGACGCTTTTTTGACGTCTCTTCGGACTTAGTCAGAAATGCAAATTTTTGCACTATTTCTTTAAATAACTCAATAAGTGTATGATTTTACACACTCATTTACTGCATATTTATCATATCTAACTTAATCATTGCTTTGATATGAATTTTATGCTTAAATTTTATTTTTTTGATTTTTTATGAATTTTTTTCTTATGTAAAAAGGAAGGGGGGGGTGATTTTCATACATTTTCTGCTTCTTTTCTATAACCACTCTTCAGATTGTCATGACATTTTGTAGATATGAGGTACTCATGCATGGTACCCTTCAAGTGAAAGAATTTTGTCAAGATATCCACTTTTGGATTTTTAAGGAATATTTTTTAAGATTGTACATAGGTATAGTGTATGTTTTCCATGCCCAATGGACCCATGGGGAGTGGCTCCAAACCCCGGCGGGACCCCAACAAAAATTTTTCTTCCCTTATTAGCTCACCTGAGCCCAAGGCTCTAGTGAGCTATTGTCATAGCGATCCGTCCGGCGTCCGTCGTCCGTCGTCTGTCGTGTGTCGTCTGTCGTCTGTCGTCTGTCGTGTGTCGTCTGTCGTCTGTCTGTCGTAAACTTTTCACATTTTCGACTTCTTCTCAAGAATGGCTAAAGGGATTTTGATGAAACTTGGTAGGTATAAAGTACTAATGGTCCCCTACAAGTGTTGTTGTTTTTCGTCCGGATCCCTCAACAGATGGCGCCACCACAGGCAAAAGTAGGTCACGGGGGGTACCCTCCTTTGACAAACTTCTTCTTCAGAACGGAAGCACGTATCGACAAACCGAAAGCATCAGGATGATCTAGAGAGATGTCTTAAGAAGTGTTGTTATTTTTGGTTCCACTCCGAACTCAAATTTTTGACGCTTTTTTGACGTCTCTTCGGACTTAGTCAGAAATGCAAATTTTTGCACTATTTCTTTAAATAACTCAATAAGTGTATGATTTTACACACTCATTTACTGCATATTTATCATATCTAACTTAATCATTGCTTTGATATGAATTTTATGCTTAAATTTTATTTTTTTGATTTTTTATGAATTTTTTTCTTATGTAAAAAGGAAGGGGGGGTGATTTTCATACATTTTCTGCTTCTTTTCTATAACCACTCTTCAGATTGTCATGACATTTTGTAGATATGAGGTACTCATGCATGGTACCCTTCAAGTGAAAGAATTTTGTCAAGATATCCACTTTTGGATTTTTAAGGAATATTTTTTAAGATTGTACATAGGTATAGTGTATGTTTTCCATGCCCAATGGACCCATGGGGAGTGGCTCCAAACCCCGGCGGGACCCCAACAAAAATTTTTCTTCCCTTATTAGCTCACCTGAGCCCAAGGCTCTAGTGAGCTATTGTCATAGCGATCCGTCCGGCGTCCGTCGTCCGTCGTCTGTCGTGTGTCGTCTGTCGTCTGTCGTCTGTCGTGTGTCGTCTGTCGTCTGTCTGTCGTAAACTTTTCACATTTTCGACTTCTTCTCAAGAATGGCTAAAGGGATTTTGATGAAACTTGGTAGGTATAAAGTACTAATGGTCCCCTACAAGTGTTGTTGTTTTTCGTCCGGATCCCTCAACAGATGGCGCCACCACAGGCAAAAGTAGGTCACGGGGGGTACCCTCCTTTGACAAACTTCTTCTTCAGAACGGAAGCACGTATCGACAAACCGAAAGCATCAGGATGATCTAGAGAGATGTCTTAAGAAGTGTTGTTATTTTTGGTTCCACTCCGAACTCAAATTTTTGACGCTTTTTTGACGTCTCTTCGGACTTAGTCAGAAATGCAAATTTTTGCACTATTTCTTTAAATAACTCAATAAGTGTATGATTTTACACACTCATTTACTGCATATTTATCATATCTAACTTAATCATTGCTTTGATATGAATTTTATGCTTAAATTTTATTTTTTTGATTTTTTATGAATTTTTTTCTTATGTAAAAAGGAAGGGGGGGTGATTTTCATACATTTTCTGCTTCTTTTCTATAACCACTCTTCAGATTGTCATGACATTTTGTAGATATGAGGTACTCATGCATGGTACCCTTCAAGTGAAAGAATTTTGTCAAGATATCCACTTTTGGATTTTTAAGGAATATTTTTTAAGATTGTACATAGGTATAGTGTATGTTTTCCATGCCCAATGGACCCATGGGGAGTGGCTCCAAACCCCGGCGGGACCCCAACAAAAATTTTTCTTCCCTTATTAGCTCACCTGAGCCAAAGGCTCTAGTGAGCTATTGTCATAGCGATCCGTCCGGCGTCCGTCGTCCGTCGTCTGTCGTGTGTCGTCTGTCGTCTGTCGTCTGTCGTGTGTCGTCTGTCGTCTGTCTGTCGTAAACTTTTCACATTTTCGACTTCTTCTCAAGAATGGCTAAAGGGATTTTGATGAAACTTGGTAGGTATAAAGTACTAATGGTCCCCTACAAGTGTTGTTGTTTTTCGTCCGGATCCCTCAACAGATGGCGCCACCACAGGCAAAAGTAGGTCACGGGGGGTACCCTCCTTTGACAAACTTCTTCTTCAGAACGGAAGCACGTATCGACAAACCGAAAGCATCAGGATGATCTAGAGAGATGTCTTAAGAAGTGTTGTTATTTTTGGTTCCACTCCGAACTCAAATTTTTGACGCTTTTTTGACGTCTCTTCGGACTTAGTCAGAAATGCAAATTTTTGCACTATTTCTTTAAATAACTCAATAAGTGTATGATTTTACACACTCATTTACTGCATATTTATCATATCTAACTTAATCATTGCTTTGATATGAATTTTATGCTTAAATTTTATTTTTTTGATTTTTTATGAATTTTTTTCTTATGTAAAAAGGAAGGGGGGGGGGTGATTTTCATACATTTTCTGCTTCTTTTCTATAACCACTCTTCAGATTGTCATGACATTTTGTAGATATGAGGTACTCATGCATGGTACCCTTCAAGTGAAAGAATTTTGTCAAGATATCCACTTTTGGATTTTTAAGGAATATTTTTTAAGATTGTACATAGGTATAGTGTATGTTTTCCATGCCCAATGGACCCATGGGGAGTGGCTCCAAACCCCGGCGGGACCCCAACAAAAATTTTTCTTCCCTTATTAGCTCACCTGAGCCAAAGGCTCTAGTGAGCTATTGTCATAGCGATCCGTCCGGCGTCCGTCGTCCGTCGTCTGTCGTGTGTCGTCTGTCGTCTGTCGTCTGTCGTGTGTCGTCTGTCGTCTGTCTGTCGTAAACTTTTCACATTTTCGACTTCTTCTCAAGAATGGCTAAAGGGATTTTGATGAAACTTGGTAGGTATAAAGTACTAATGGTCCCCTACAAGTGTTGTTGTTTTTCGTCCGGATCCCTCAACAGATGGCGCCACCACAGGCAAAAGTAGGTCACGGGGGGTACCCTCCTTTGACAAACTTCTTCTTCAGAACGGAAGCACGTATCGACAAACCGAAAGCATCAGGATGATCTAGAGAGATGTCTTAAGAAGTGTTGTTATTTTTGGTTCCACTCCGAACTCAAATTTTTGACGCTTTTTTGACGTCTCTTCGGACTTAGTCAGAAATGCAAATTTTTGCACTATTTCTTTAAATAACTCAATAAGTGTATGATTTTACACACTCATTTACTGCATATTTATCATATCTAACTTAATCATTGCTTTGATATGAATTTTATGCTTAAATTTTATTTTTTTGATTTTTTATGAATTTTTTTCTTATGTAAAAAGGAAGGGGGGGGGGGGGTGATTTTCATACATTTTCTGCTTCTTTTCTATAACCACTCTTCAGATTGTCATGACATTTTGTAGATATGAGGTACTCATGCATGGTACCCTTCAAGTGAAAGAATTTTGTCAAGATATCCACTTTTGGATTTTTAAGGAATATTTTTTAAGATTGTACATAGGTATAGTGTATGTTTTCCATGCCCAATGGACCCATGGGGAGTGGCTCCAAACCCCGGCGGGACCCCAACAAAAATTTTTCTTCCCTTATTAGCTCACCTGAGCCAAAGGCTCTAGTGAGCTATTGTCATAGCGATCCGTCCGGCGTCCGTCGTCCGTCGTCTGTCGTGTGTCGTCTGTCGTCTGTCGTCTGTCGTGTGTCGTCTGTCGTCTGTCTGTCGTAAACTTTTCACATTTTCGACTTCTTCTCAAGAATGGCTAAAGGGATTTTGATGAAACTTGGTAGGTATAAAGTACTAATGGTCCCCTACAAGTGTTGTTGTTTTTCGTCCGGATCCCTCAACAGATGGCGCCACCACAGGCAAAAGTAGGTCACGGGGGGTACCCTCCTTTGACAAACTTCTTCTTCAGAACGGAAGCACGTATCGACAAACCGAAAGCATCAGGATGATCTAGAGAGATGTCTTAAGAAGTGTTGTTATTTTTGGTTCCACTCCGAACTCAAATTTTTGACGCTTTTTTGACGTCTCTTCGGACTTAGTCAGAAATGCAAATTTTTGCACTATTTCTTTAAATAACTCAATAAGTGTATGATTTTACACACTCATTTACTGCATATTTATCATATCTAACTTAATCATTGCTTTGATATGAATTTTATGCTTAAATTTTATTTTTTTGATTTTTTATGAATTTTTTTCTTATGTAAAAAGGAAGGGGGGGTGATTTTCATACATTTTCTGCTTCTTTTCTATAACCACTCTTCAGATTGTCATGACATTTTGTAGATATGAGGTACTCATGCATGGTACCCTTCAAGTGAAAGAATTTTGTCAAGATATCCACTTTTGGATTTTTAAGGAATATTTTTTAAGATTGTACATAGGTATAGTGTATGTTTTCCATGCCCAATGGACCCATGGGGAGTGGCTCCAAACCCCGGCGGGACCCCAACAAAAATTTTTCTTCCCTTATTAGCTCACCTGAGCCAAAGGCTCTAGTGAGCTATTGTCATAGCGATCCGTCCGGCGTCCGTCGTCCGTCGTCTGTCGTGTGTCGTCTGTCGTCTGTCGTCTGTCGTGTGTCGTCTGTCGTCTGTCTGTCGTAAACTTTTCACATTTTCGACTTCTTCTCAAGAATGGCTAAAGGGATTTTGATGAAACTTGGTAGGTATAAAGTACTAATGGTCCCCTACAAGTGTTGTTGTTTTTCGTCCGGATCCCTCAACAGATGGCGCCACCACAGGCAAAAGTAGGTCACGGGGGGTACCCTCCTTTGACAAACTTCTTCTTCAGAACGGAAGCACGTATCGACAAACCGAAAGCATCAGGATGATCTAGAGAGATGTCTTAAGAAGTGTTGTTATTTTTGGTTCCACTCCGAACTCAAATTTTTGACGCTTTTTTGACGTCTCTTCGGACTTAGTCAGAAATGCAAATTTTTGCACTATTTCTTTAAATAACTCAATAAGTGTATGATTTTACACACTCATTTACTGCATATTTATCATATCTAACTTAATCATTGCTTTGATATGAATTTTATGCTTAAATTTTATTTTTTTGATTTTTTATGAATTTTTTTCTTATGTAAAAAGGAAGGGGGGGTGATTTTCATACATTTTCTGCTTCTTTTCTATAACCACTCTTCAGATTGTCATGACATTTTGTAGATATGAGGTACTCATGCATGGTACCCTTCAAGTGAAAGAATTTTGTCAAGATATCCACTTTTGGATTTTTAAGGAATATTTTTTAAGATTGTACATAGGTATAGTGTATGTTTTCCATGCCCAATGGACCCATGGGGAGTGGCTCCAAACCCCGGCGGGACCCCAACAAAAATTTTTCTTCCCTTATTAGCTCACCTGAGCCAAAGGCTCTAGTGAGCTATTGTCATAGCGATCCGTCCGGCGTCCGTCGTCCGTCGTCTGTCGTGTGTCGTCTGTCGTCTGTCGTCTGTCGTGTGTCGTCTGTCGTCTGTCTGTCGTAAACTTTTCACATTTTCGACTTCTTCTCAAGAATGGCTAAAGGGATTTTGATGAAACTTGGTAGGTATAAAGTACTAATGGTCCCCTACAAGTGTTGTTGTTTTTCGTCCGGATCCCTCAACAGATGGCGCCACCACAGGCAAAAGTAGGTCACGGGGGGTACCCTCCTTTGACAAACTTCTTCTTCAGAACGGAAGCACGTATCGACAAACCGAAAGCATCAGGATGATCTAGAGAGATGTCTTAAGAAGTGTTGTTATTTTTGGTTCCACTCCGAACTCAAATTTTTGACGCTTTTTTGACGTCTCTTCGGACTTAGTCAGAAATGCAAATTTTTGCACTATTTCTTTAAATAACTCAATAAGTGTATGATTTTACACACTCATTTACTGCATATTTATCATATCTAACTTAATCATTGCTTTGATATGAATTTTATGCTTAAATTTTATTTTTTTGATTTTTTATGAATTTTTTTCTTATGTAAAAAGGAAGGGGGGGGGTGATTTTCATACATTTTCTGCTTCTTTTCTATAACCACTCTTCAGATTGTCATGACATTTTGTAGATATGAGGTACTCATGCATGGTACCCTTCAAGTGAAAGAATTTTGTCAAGATATCCACTTTTGGATTTTTAAGGAATATTTTTTAAGATTGTACATAGGTATAGTGTATGTTTTCCATGCCCAATGGACCCATGGGGAGTGGCTCCAAACCCCGGCGGGACCCCAACAAAAATTTTTCTTCCCTTATTAGCTCACCTGAGCCAAAGGCTCTAGTGAGCTATTGTCATAGCGATCCGTCCGGCGTCCGTCGTCCGTCGTCTGTCGTGTGTCGTCTGTCGTCTGTCGTCTGTCGTGTGTCGTCTGTCGTCTGTCTGTCGTAAACTTTTCACATTTTCGACTTCTTCTCAAGAATGGCTAAAGGGATTTTGATGAAACTTGGTAGGTATAAAGTACTAATGGTCCCCTACAAGTGTTGTTGTTTTTCGTCCGGATCCCTCAACAGATGGCGCCACCACAGGCAAAAGTAGGTCACGGGGGGTACCCTCCTTTGACAAACTTCTTCTTCAGAACGGAAGCACGTATCGACAAACCGAAAGCATCAGGATGATCTAGAGAGATGTCTTAAGAAGTGTTGTTATTTTTGGTTCCACTCCGAACTCAAATTTTTGACGCTTTTTTGACGTCTCTTCGGACTTAGTCAGAAATGCAAATTTTTGCACTATTTCTTTAAATAACTCAATAAGTGTATGATTTTACACACTCATTTACTGCATATTTATCATATCTAACTTAATCATTGCTTTGATATGAATTTTATGCTTAAATTTTATTTTTTTGATTTTTTATGAATTTTTTTCTTATGTAAAAAGGAAGGGGGGGGGTGATTTTCATACATTTTCTGCTTCTTTTCTATAACCACTCTTCAGATTGTCATGACATTTTGTAGATATGAGGTACTCATGCATGGTACCCTTCAAGTGAAAGAATTTTGTCAAGATATCCACTTTTGGATTTTTAAGGAATATTTTTTAAGATTGTACATAGGTATAGTGTATGTTTTCCATGCCCAATGGACCCATGGGGAGTGGCTCCAAACCCCGGCGGGACCCCAACAAAAATTTTTCTTCCCTTATTAGCTCACCTGAGCCAAAGGCTCTAGTGAGCTATTGTCATAGCGATCCGTCCGGCGTCCGTCGTCCGTCGTCTGTCGTGTGTCGTCTGTCGTCTGTCGTCTGTCGTGTGTCGTCTGTCGTCTGTCTGTCGTAAACTTTTCACATTTTCGACTTCTTCTCAAGAATGGCTAAAGGGATTTTGATGAAACTTGGTAGGTATAAAGTACTAATGGTCCCCTACAAGTGTTGTTGTTTTTCGTCCGGATCCCTCAACAGATGGCGCCACCACAGGCAAAAGTAGGTCACGGGGGGTACCCTCCTTTGACAAACTTCTTCTTCAGAACGGAAGCACGTATCGACAAACCGAAAGCATCAGGATGATCTAGAGAGATGTCTTAAGAAGTGTTGTTATTTTTGGTTCCACTCCGAACTCAAATTTTTGACGCTTTTTTGACGTCTCTTCGGACTTAGTCAGAAATGCAAATTTTTGCACTATTTCTTTAAATAACTCAATAAGTGTATGATTTTACACACTCATTTACTGCATATTTATCATATCTAACTTAATCATTGCTTTGATATGAATTTTATGCTTAAATTTTATTTTTTTGATTTTTTATGAATTTTTTTCTTATGTAAAAAGGAAGGGGGGGGTGATTTTCATACATTTTCTGCTTCTTTTCTATAACCACTCTTCAGATTGTCATGACATTTTGTAGATATGAGGTACTCATGCATGGTACCCTTCAAGTGAAAGAATTTTGTCAAGATATCCACTTTTGGATTTTTAAGGAATATTTTTTAAGATTGTACATAGGTATAGTGTATGTTTTCCATGCCCAATGGACCCATGGGGAGTGGCTCCAAACCCCGGCGGGACCCCAACAAAAATTTTTCTTCCCTTATTAGCTCACCTGAGCCAAAGGCTCTAGTGAGCTATTGTCATAGCGATCCGTCCGGCGTCCGTCGTCCGTCGTCTGTCGTGTGTCGTCTGTCGTCTGTCGTCTGTCGTGTGTCGTCTGTCGTCTGTCTGTCGTAAACTTTTCACATTTTCGACTTCTTCTCAAGAATGGCTAAAGGGATTTTGATGAAACTTGGTAGGTATAAAGTACTAATGGTCCCCTACAAGTGTTGTTGTTTTTCGTCCGGATCCCTCAACAGATGGCGCCACCACAGGCAAAAGTAGGTCACGGGGGGTACCCTCCTTTGACAAACTTCTTCTTCAGAACGGAAGCACGTATCGACAAACCGAAAGCATCAGGATGATCTAGAGAGATGTCTTAAGAAGTGTTGTTATTTTTGGTTCCACTCCGAACTCAAATTTTTGACGCTTTTTTGACGTCTCTTCGGACTTAGTCAGAAATGCAAATTTTTGCACTATTTCTTTAAATAACTCAATAAGTGTATGATTTTACACACTCATTTACTGCATATTTATCATATCTAACTTAATCATTGCTTTGATATGAATTTTATGCTTAAATTTTATTTTTTTGATTTTTTATGAATTTTTTTCTTATGTAAAAAGGAAGGGGGGGGGGTGATTTTCATACATTTTCTGCTTCTTTTCTATAACCACTCTTCAGATTGTCATGACATTTTGTAGATATGAGGTACTCATGCATGGTACCCTTCAAGTGAAAGAATTTTGTCAAGATATCCACTTTTGGATTTTTAAGGAATATTTTTTAAGATTGTACATAGGTATAGTGTATGTTTTCCATGCCCAATGGACCCATGGGGAGTGGCTCCAAACCCCGGCGGGACCCCAACAAAAATTTTTCTTCCCTTATTAGCTCACCTGAGCCAAAGGCTCTAGTGAGCTATTGTCATAGCGATCCGTCCGGCGTCCGTCGTCCGTCGTCTGTCGTGTGTCGTCTGTCGTCTGTCGTCTGTCGTGTGTCGTCTGTCGTCTGTCTGTCGTAAACTTTTCACATTTTCGACTTCTTCTCAAGAATGGCTAAAGGGATTTTGATGAAACTTGGTAGGTATAAAGTACTAATGGTCCCCTACAAGTGTTGTTGTTTTTCGTCCGGATCCCTCAACAGATGGCGCCACCACAGGCAAAAGTAGGTCACGGGGGGTACCCTCCTTTGACAAACTTCTTCTTCAGAACGGAAGCACGTATCGACAAACCGAAAGCATCAGGATGATCTAGAGAGATGTCTTAAGAAGTGTTGTTATTTTTGGTTCCACTCCGAACTCAAATTTTTGACGCTTTTTTGACGTCTCTTCGGACTTAGTCAGAAATGCAAATTTTTGCACTATTTCTTTAAATAACTCAATAAGTGTATGATTTTACACACTCATTTACTGCATATTTATCATATCTAACTTAATCATTGCTTTGATATGAATTTTATGCTTAAATTTTATTTTTTTGATTTTTTATGAATTTTTTTCTTATGTAAAAAGGAAGGGGGGGTGATTTTCATACATTTTCTGCTTCTTTTCTATAACCACTCTTCAGATTGTCATGACATTTTGTAGATATGAGGTACTCATGCATGGTACCCTTCAAGTGAAAGAATTTTGTCAAGATATCCACTTTTGGATTTTTAAAGAATATTTTTTAAGATTGTACATAGGTATAGTGTATGTTTTCCATGCCCAATGGACCCATGGGGAGTGGCTCCAAACCCCGGCGGGACCCCAACAAAAATTTTTCTTCCCTTATTAGCTCACCTGAGCCAAAGGCTCTAGTGAGCTATTGTCATAGCGATCCGTCCGGCGTCCGTCGTCCGTCGTCTGTCGTGTGTCGTCTGTCGTCTGTCGTCTGTCGTGTGTCGTCTGTCGTCTGTCTGTCGTAAACTTTTCACATTTTCGACTTCTTCTCAAGAATGGCTAAAGGGATTTTGATGAAACTTGGTAGGTATAAAGTACTAATGGTCCCCTACAAGTGTTGTTGTTTTTCGTCCGGATCCCTCAACAGATGGCGCCACCACAGGCAAAAGTAGGTCACGGGGGGTACCCTCCTTTGACAAACTTCTTCTTCAGAACGGAAGCACGTATCGACAAACCGAAAGCATCAGGATGATCTAGAGAGATGTCTTAAGAAGTGTTGTTATTTTTGGTTCCACTCCGAACTCAAATTTTTGACGCTTTTTTGACGTCTCTTCGGACTTAGTCAGAAATGCAAATTTTTGCACTATTTCTTTAAATAACTCAATAAGTGTATGATTTTACACACTCATTTACTGCATATTTATCATATCTAACTTAATCATTGCTTTGATATGAATTTTATGCTTAAATTTTATTTTTTTGATTTTTTATGAATTTTTTTCTTATGTAAAAAGGAAGGGGGGGTGATTTTCATACATTTTCTGCTTCTTTTCTATAACCACTCTTCAGATTGTCATGACATTTTGTAGATATGAGGTACTCATGCATGGTACCCTTCAAGTGAAAGAATTTTGTCAAGATATCCACTTTTGGATTTTTAAAGAATATTTTTTAAGATTGTACATAGGTATAGTGTATGTTTTCCATGCCCAATGGACCCATGGGGAGTGGCTCCAAACCCCGGCGGGACCCCAACAAAAATTTTTCTTCCCTTATTAGCTCACCTGAGCCAAAGGCTCTAGTGAGCTATTGTCATAGCGATCCGTCCGGCGTCCGTCGTCCGTCGTCTGTCGTGTGTCGTCTGTCGTCTGTCGTCTGTCGTGTGTCGTCTGTCGTCTGTCTGTCGTAAACTTTTCACATTTTCGACTTCTTCTCAAGAATGGCTAAAGGGATTTTGATGAAACTTGGTAGGTATAAAGTACTAATGGTCCCCTACAAGTGTTGTTGTTTTTCGTCCGGATCCCTCAACAGATGGCGCCACCACAGGCAAAAGTAGGTCACGGGGGGTACCCTCCTTTGACAAACTTCTTCTTCAGAACGGAAGCACGTATCGACAAACCGAAAGCATCAGGATGATCTAGAGAGATGTCTTAAGAAGTGTTGTTATTTTTGGTTCCACTCCGAACTCAAATTTTTGACGCTTTTTTGACGTCTCTTCGGACTTAGTCAGAAATGCAAATTTTTGCACTATTTCTTTAAATAACTCAATAAGTGTATGATTTTACACACTCATTTACTGCATATTTATCATATCTAACTTAATCATTGCTTTGATATGAATTTTATGCTTAAATTTTATTTTTTTGATTTTTTATGAATTTTTTTCTTATGTAAAAAGGAAGGGGGGGTGATTTTCATACATTTTCTGCTTCTTTTCTATAACCACTCTTCAGATTGTCATGACATTTTGTAGATATGAGGTACTCATGCATGGTACCCTTCAAGTGAAAGAATTTTGTCAAGATATCCACTTTTGGATTTTTAAAGAATATTTTTTAAGATTGTACATAGGTATAGTGTATGTTTTCCATGCCCAATGGACCCATGGGGAGTGGCTCCAAACCCCGGCGGGACCCCAACAAAAATTTTTCTTCCCTTATTAGCTCACCTGAGCCAAAGGCTCTAGTGAGCTATTGTCATAGCGATCCGTCCGGCGTCCGTCGTCCGTCGTCTGTCGTGTGTCGTCTGTCGTCTGTCGTCTGTCGTGTGTCGTCTGTCGTCTGTCTGTCGTAAACTTTTCACATTTTCGACTTCTTCTCAAGAATGGCTAAAGGGATTTTGATGAAACTTGGTAGGTATAAAGTACTAATGGTCCCCTACAAGTGTTGTTGTTTTTCGTCCGGATCCCTCAACAGATGGCGCCACCACAGGCAAAAGTAGGTCACGGGGGGTACCCTCCTTTGACAAACTTCTTCTTCAGAACGGAAGCACGTATCGACAAACCGAAAGCATCAGGATGATCTAGAGAGATGTCTTAAGAAGTGTTGTTATTTTTGGTTCCACTCCGAACTCAAATTTTTGACGCTTTTTTGACGTCTCTTCGGACTTAGTCAGAAATGCAAATTTTTGCACTATTTCTTTAAATAACTCAATAAGTGTATGATTTTACACACTCATTTACTGCATATTTATCATATCTAACTTAATCATTGCTTTGATATGAATTTTATGCTTAAATTTTATTTTTTTGATTTTTTATGAATTTTTTTCTTATGTAAAAAGGAAGGGGGGGTGATTTTCATACATTTTCTGCTTCTTTTCTATAACCACTCTTCAGATTGTCATGACATTTTGTAGATATGAGGTACTCATGCATGGTACCCTTCAAGTGAAAGAATTTTGTCAAGATATCCACTTTTGGATTTTTAAAGAATATTTTTTAAGATTGTACATAGGTATAGTGTATGTTTTCCATGCCCAATGGACCCATGGGGAGTGGCTCCAAACCCCGGCGGGACCCCAACAAAAATTTTTCTTCCCTTATTAGCTCACCTGAGCCAAAGGCTCTAGTGAGCTATTGTCATAGCGATCCGTCCGGCGTCCGTCGTCCGTCGTCTGTCGTGTGTCGTCTGTCGTCTGTCGTGTGTCGTCTGTCGTCTGTCTGTCGTAAACTTTTCACATTTTCGACTTCTTCTCAAGAATGGCTAAAGGGATTTTGATGAAACTTGGTAGGTATAAAGTACTAATGGTCCCCTACAAGTGTTGTTGTTTTTCGTCCGGATCCCTCAACAGATGGCGCCACCACAGGCAAAAGTAGGTCACGGGGGGTACCCTCCTTTGACAAACTTCTTCTTCAGAACGGAAGCACGTATCGACAAACCGAAAGCATCAGGATGATCTAGAGAGATGTCTTAAGAAGTGTTGTTATTTTTGGTTCCACTCCGAACTCAAATTTTTGACGCTTTTTTGACGTCTCTTCGGACTTAGTCAGAAATGCAAATTTTTGCACTATTTCTTTAAATAACTCAATAAGTGTATGATTTTACACACTCATTTACTGCATATTTATCATATCTAACTTAATCATTGCTTTGATATGAATTTTATGCTTAAATTTTATTTTTTTGATTTTTTATGAATTTTTTTCTTATGTAAAAAGGAAGGGGGGGTGATTTTCATACATTTTCTGCTTCTTTTCTATAACCACTCTTCAGATTGTCATGACATTTTGTAGATATGAGGTACTCATGCATGGTACCCTTCAAGTGAAAGAATTTTGTCAAGATATCCACTTTTGGATTTTTAAAGAATATTTTTTAAGATTGTACATAGGTATAGTGTATGTTTTCCATGCCCAATGGACCCATGGGGAGTGGCTCCAAACCCCGGCGGGACCCCAACAAAAATTTTTCTTCCCTTATTAGCTCACCTGAGCCAAAGGCTCTAGTGAGCTATTGTCATAGCGATCCGTCCGGCGTCCGTCGTCCGTCGTCTGTCGTGTGTCGTCTGTCGTCTGTCGTCTGTCGTGTGTCGTCTGTCGTCTGTCTGTCGTAAACTTTTCACATTTTCGACTTCTTCTCAAGAATGGCTAAAGGGATTTTGATGAAACTTGGTAGGTATAAAGTACTAATGGTCCCCTACAAGTGTTGTTGTTTTTCGTCCGGATCCCTCAACAGATGGCGCCACCACAGGCAAAAGTAGGTCACGGGGGGTACCCTCCTTTGACAAACTTCTTCTTCAGAACGGAAGCACGTATCGACAAACCGAAAGCATCAGGATGATCTAGAGAGATGTCTTAAGAAGTGTTGTTATTTTTGGTTCCACTCCGAACTCAAATTTTTGACGCTTTTTTGACGTCTCTTCGGACTTAGTCAGAAATGCAAATTTTTGCACTATTTCTTTAAATAACTCAATAAGTGTATGATTTTACACACTCATTTACTGCATATTTATCATATCTAACTTAATCATTGCTTTGATATGAATTTTATGCTTAAATTTTATTTTTTTGATTTTTTATGAATTTTTTTCTTATGTAAAAAGGAAGGGGGGGTGATTTTCATACATTTTCTGCTTCTTTTCTATAACCACTCTTCAGATTGTCATGACATTTTGTAGATATGAGGTACTCATGCATGGTACCCTTCAAGTGAAAGAATTTTGTCAAGATATCCACTTTTGGATTTTTAAAGAATATTTTTTAAGATTGTACATAGGTATAGTGTATGTTTTCCATGCCCAATGGACCCATGGGGAGTGGCTCCAAACCCCGGCGGGACCCCAACAAAAATTTTTCTTCCCTTATTAGCTCACCTGAGCCAAAGGCTCTAGTGAGCTATTGTCATAGCGATCCGTCCGGCGTCCGTCGTCCGTCGTCTGTCGTGTGTCGTCTGTCGTCTGTCGTCTGTCGTGTGTCGTCTGTCGTCTGTCTGTCGTAAACTTTTCACATTTTCGACTTCTTCTCAAGAATGGCTAAAGGGATTTTGATGAAACTTGGTAGGTATAAAGTACTAATGGTCCCCTACAAGTGTTGTTGTTTTTCGTCCGGATCCCTCAACAGATGGCGCCACCACAGGCAAAAGTAGGTCACGGGGGGTACCCTCCTTTGACAAACTTCTTCTTCAGAACGGAAGCACGTATCGACAAACCGAAAGCATCAGGATGATCTAGAGAGATGTCTTAAGAAGTGTTGTTATTTTTGGTTCCACTCCGAACTCAAATTTTTGACGCTTTTTTGACGTCTCTTCGGACTTAGTCAGAAATGCAAATTTTTGCACTATTTCTTTAAATAACTCAATAAGTGTATGATTTTACACACTCATTTACTGCATATTTATCATATCTAACTTAATCATTGCTTTGATATGAATTTTATGCTTAAATTTTATTTTTTTGATTTTTTATGAATTTTTTTCTTATGTAAAAAGGAAGGGGGGGTGATTTTCATACATTTTCTGCTTCTTTTCTATAACCACTCTTCAGATTGTCATGACATTTTGTAGATATGAGGTACTCATGCATGGTACCCTTCAAGTGAAAGAATTTTGTCAAGATATCCACTTTTGGATTTTTAAAGAATATTTTTTAAGATTGTACATAGGTATAGTGTATGTTTTCCATGCCCAATGGACCCATGGGGAGTGGCTCCAAACCCCGGCGGGACCCCAACAAAAATTTTTCTTCCCTTATTAGCTCACCTGAGCCAAAGGCTCTAGTGAGCTATTGTCATAGCGATCCGTCCGGCGTCCGTCGTCCGTCGTCTGTCGTGTGTCGTCTGTCGTCTGTCGTCTGTCGTGTGTCGTCTGTCGTCTGTCTGTCGTAAACTTTTCACATTTTCGACTTCTTCTCAAGAATGGCTAAAGGGATTTTGATGAAACTTGGTAGGTATAAAGTACTAATGGTCCCCTACAAGTGTTGTTGTTTTTCGTCCGGATCCCTCAACAGATGGCGCCACCACAGGCAAAAGTAGGTCACGGGGGGTACCCTCCTTTGACAAACTTCTTCTTCAGAACGGAAGCACGTATCGACAAACCGAAAGCATCAGGATGATCTAGAGAGATGTCTTAAGAAGTGTTGTTATTTTTGGTTCCACTCCGAACTCAAATTTTTGACGCTTTTTTGACGTCTCTTCGGACTTAGTCAGAAATGCAAATTTTTGCACTATTTCTTTAAATAACTCAATAAGTGTATGATTTTACACACTCATTTACTGCATATTTATCATATCTAACTTAATCATTGCTTTGATATGAATTTTATGCTTAAATTTTATTTTTTTGATTTTTTATGAATTTTTTTCTTATGTAAAAAGGAAGGGGGGGTGATTTTCATACATTTTCTGCTTCTCTTCTATAACCACTCTTCAGATTGTCATGACATTTTGTAGATATGAGGTACTCATGCATGGTACCCTTCAAGTGAAAGAATTTTGTCAAGATATCCACTTTTGGATTTTTAAAGAATATTTTTTAAGATTGTACATAGGTATAGTGTATGTTTTCCATGCCCAATGGACCCATGGGGAGTGGCTCCAAACCCCGGCGGGACCCCAACAAAAATTTTTCTTCCCTTATTAGCTCACCTGAGCCAAAGGCTCTAGTGAGCTATTGTCATAGCGATCCGTCCGGCGTCCGTCGTCCGTCGTCTGTCGTGTGTCGTGTGTCGTCTGTCGTCTGTCGTGTGTCGTCTGTCGTCTGTCTGTCGTAAACTTTTCACATTTTCGACTTCTTCTCAAGAATGGCTAAAGGGATTTTGATGAAACTTGGTAGGTATAAAGTACTAATGGTCCCCTACAAGTGTTGTTGTTTTTCGTCCGGATCCCTCAACAGATAGCGCCACCACAGGCAAAAGTAGGTCACGGGGGGTACCCTCCTTTGACAAACTTCTTCTTCAGAACGGAAGCACGTATCGACAAACCGAAAGCATCAGGATGATCTAGAGAGATGTCTTAAGAAGTGTTGTTATTTTTGGTTCCACTCCGAACTCAAATTTTTGACGCTTTTTTGACGTCTCTTCGGACTTAGTCAGAAATGCAAATTTTTGCACTATTTCTTTAAATAACTCAATAAGTGTATGATTTTACACACTCATTTACTGCATATTTATCATATCTAACTTAATCATTGCTTTGATATGAATTTTATGCTTAAATTTTATTTTTTTGATTTTTTATGAATTTTTTTCTTATGTAAAAAGGAAGGGGGGGTGATTTTCATACATTTTCTGCTTCTTTTCTATAACCACTCTTCAGATTGTCATGACATTTTGTAGATATGAGGTACTCATGCATGGTACCCTTCAAGTGAAAGAATTTTGTCAAGATATCCACTTTTGGATTTTTAAAGAATATTTTTTAAGATTGTACATAGGTATAGTGTATGTTTTCCATGCCCAATGGACCCATGGGGAGTGGCTCCAAACCCCGGCGGGACCCCAACAAAAATTTTTCTTCCCTTATTAGCTCACCTGAGCCAAAGGCTCTAGTGAGCTATTGTCATAGCGATCCGTCCGGCGTCCGTCGTCCGTCGTCTGTCGTGTGTCGTCTGTCGTCTGTCGTCTGTCGTGTGTCGTCTGTCGTCTGTCTGTCGTAAACTTTTCACATTTTCGACTTCTTCTCAAGAATGGCTAAAGGGATTTTGATGAAACTTGGTAGGTATAAAGTACTAATGGTCCCCTACAAGTGTTGTTGTTTTTCGTCCGGATCCCTCAACAGATGGCGCCACCACAGGCAAAAGTAGGTCACGGGGGGTACCCTCCTTTGACAAACTTCTTCTTCAGAACGGAAGCACGTATCGACAAACCGAAAGCATCAGGATGATCTAGAGAGATGTCTTAAGAAGTGTTGTTATTTTTGGTTCCACTCCGAACTCAAATTTTTGACGCTTTTTTGACGTCTCTTCGGACTTAGTCAGAAATGCAAATTTTTGCACTATTTCTTTAAATAACTCAATAAGTGTATGATTTTACACACTCATTTACTGCATATTTATCATATCTAACTTAATCATTGCTTTGATATGAATTTTATGCTTAAATTTTATTTTTTTGATTTTTTATGAATTTTTTTCTTATGTAAAAAGGAAGGGGGGGTGATTTTCATACATTTTCTGCTTCTTTTCTATAACCACTCTTCAGATTGTCATGACATTTTGTAGATATGAGGTACTCATGCATGGTACCCTTCAAGTGAAAGAATTTTGTCAAGATATCCACTTTTGGATTTTTAAAGAATATTTTTTAAGATTGTACATAGGTATAGTGTATGTTTTCCATGCCCAATGGACCCATGGGGAGTGGCTCCAAACCCCGGCGGGACCCCAACAAAAATTTTTCTTCCCTTATTAGCTCACCTGAGCCAAAGGCTCTAGTGAGCTATTGTCATAGCGATCCGTCCGGCGTCCGTCGTCCGTCGTCTGTCGTGTGTCGTCTGTCGTCTGTCGTCTGTCGTGTGTCGTCTGTCGTCTGTCTGTCGTAAACTTTTCACATTTTCGACTTCTTCTCAAGAATGGCTAAAGGGATTTTGATGAAACTTGGTAGGTATAAAGTACTAATGGTCCCCTACAAGTGTTGTTGTTTTTCGTCCGGATCCCTCAACAGATGGCGCCACCACAGGCAAAAGTAGGTCACGGGGGGTACCCTCCTTTGACAAACTTCTTCTTCAGAACGGAAGCACGTATCGACAAACCGAAAGCATCAGGATGATCTAGAGAGATGTCTTAAGAAGTGTTGTTATTTTTGGTTCCACTCCGAACTCAAATTTTTGACGCTTTTTTGACGTCTCTTCGGACTTAGTCAGAAATGCAAATTTTTGCACTATTTCTTTAAATAACTCAATAAGTGTATGATTTTACACACTCATTTACTGCATATTTATCATATCTAACTTAATCATTGCTTTGATATGAATTTTATGCTTAAATTTTATTTTTTTGATTTTTTATGAATTTTTTTCTTATGTAAAAAGGAAGGGGGGGTGATTTTCATACATTTTCTGCTTCTTTTCTATAACCACTCTTCAGATTGTCATGACATTTTGTAGATATGAGGTACTCATGCATGGTACCCTTCAAGTGAAAGAATTTTGTCAAGATATCCACTTTTGGATTTTTAAAGAATATTTTTTAAGATTGTACATAGGTATAGTGTATGTTTTCCATGCCCAATGGACCCATGGGGAGTGGCTCCAAACCCCGGCGGGACCCCAACAAAAATTTTTCTTCCCTTATTAGCTCACCTGAGCCAAAGGCTCTAGTGAGCTATTGTCATAGCGATCCGTCCGGCGTCCGTCGTCCGTCGTCTGTCGTGTGTCGTCTGTCGTCTGTCGTCTGTCGTGTGTCGTCTGTCGTCTGTCTGTCGTAAACTTTTCACATTTTCGACTTCTTCTCAAGAATGGCTAAAGGGATTTTGATGAAACTTGGTAGGTATAAAGTACTAATGGTCCCCTACAAGTGTTGTTGTTTTTCGTCCGGATCCCTCAACAGATGGCGCCACCACAGGCAAAAGTAGGTCACGGGGGGTACCCTCCTTTGACAAACTTCTTCTTCAGAACGGAAGCACGTATCGACAAACCGAAAGCATCAGGATGATCTAGAGAGATGTCTTAAGAAGTGTTGTTATTTTTGGTTCCACTCCGAACTCAAATTTTTGACGCTTTTTTGACGTCTCTTCGGACTTAGTCAGAAATGCAAATTTTTGCACTATTTCTTTAAATAACTCAATAAGTGTATGATTTTACACACTCATTTACTGCATATTTATCATATCTAACTTAATCATTGCTTTGATATGAATTTTATGCTTAAATTTTATTTTTTTGATTTTTTATGAATTTTTTTCTTATGTAAAAAGGAAGGGGGGGTGATTTTCATACATTTTCTGCTTCTTTTCTATAACCACTCTTCAGATTGTCATGACATTTTGTAGATATGAGGTACTCATGCATGGTACCCTTCAAGTGAAAGAATTTTGTCAAGATATCCACTTTTGGATTTTTAAAGAATATTTTTTAAGATTGTACATAGGTATAGTGTATGTTTTCCATGCCCAATGGACCCATGGGGAGTGGCTCCAAACCCCGGCGGGACCCCAACAAAAATTTTTCTTCCCTTATTAGCTCACCTGAGCCAAAGGCTCTAGTGAGCTATTGTCATAGCGATCCGTCCGGCGTCCGTCGTCCGTCGTCTGTCGTGTGTCGTCTGTCGTCTGTCGTCTGTCGTGTGTCGTCTGTCGTCTGTCTGTCGTAAACTTTTCACATTTTCGACTTCTTCTCAAGAATGGCTAAAGGGATTTTGATGAAACTTGGTAGGTATAAAGTACTAATGGTCCCCTACAAGTGTTGTTGTTTTTCGTCCGGATCCCTCAACAGATGGCGCCACCACAGGCAAAAGTAGGTCACGGGGGGTACCCTCCTTTGACAAACTTCTTCTTCAGAACGGAAGCACGTATCGACAAACCGAAAGCATCAGGATGATCTAGAGAGATGTCTTAAGAAGTGTTGTTATTTTTGGTTCCACTCCGAACTCAAATTTTTGACGCTTTTTTGACGTCTCTTCGGACTTAGTCAGAAATGCAAATTTTTGCACTATTTCTTTAAATAACTCAATAAGTGTATGATTTTACACACTCATTTACTGCATATTTATCATATCTAACTTAATCATTGCTTTGATATGAATTTTATGCTTAAATTTTATTTTTTTGATTTTTTATGAATTTTTTTCTTATGTAAAAAGGAAGGGGGGGTGATTTTCATACATTTTCTGCTTCTTTTCTATAACCACTCTTCAGATTGTCATGACATTTTGTAGATATGAGGTACTCATGCATGGTACCCTTCAAGTGAAAGAATTTTGTCAAGATATCCACTTTTGGATTTTTAAAGAATATTTTTTAAGATTGTACATAGGTATAGTGTATGTTTTCCATGCCCAATGGACCCATGGGGAGTGGCTCCAAACCCCGGCGGGACCCCAACAAAAATTTTTCTTCCCTCATTAGCTCACCTGAGCCAAAGGCTCTAGTGAGCTATTGTCATAGCGATCCGTCCGGCGTCCGTCGTCCGTCGTCTGTCGTGTGTCGTCTGTCGTCTGTCGTCTGTCGTGTGTCGTCTGTCGTCTGTCTGTCGTAAACTTTTCACATTTTCGACTTCTTCTCAAGAATGGCTAAAGGGATTTTGATGAAACTTGGTAGGTATAAAGTACTAATGGTCCCCTACAAGTGTTGTTGTTTTTCGTCCGGATCCCTCAACAGATGGCGCCACCACAGGCAAAAGTAGGTCACGGGGGGTACCCTCCTTTGACAAACTTCTTCTTCAGAACGGAAGCACGTATCGACAAACCGAAAGCATCAGGATGATCTAGAGAGATGTCTTAAGAAGTGTTGTTATTTTTGGTTCCACTCCGAACTCAAATTTTTGACGCTTTTTTGACGTCTCTTCGGACTTAGTCAGAAATGCAAATTTTTGCACTATTTCTTTAAATAACTCAATAAGTGTATGATTTTACACACTCATTTACTGCATATTTATCATATCTAACTTAATCATTGCTTTGATATGAATTTTATGCTTAAATTTTATTTTTTTGATTTTTTATGAATTTTTTTCTTATGTAAAAAGGAAGGGGGGGTGATTTTCATACATTTTCTGCTTCTTTTCTATAACCACTCTTCAGATTGTCATGACATTTTGTAGATATGAGGTACTCATGCATGGTACCCTTCAAGTGAAAGAATTTTGTCAAGATATCCACTTTTGGATTTTTAAAGAATATTTTTTAAGATTGTACATAGGTATAGTGTATGTTTTCCATGCCCAATGGACCCATGGGGAGTGGCTCCAAACCCCGGCGGGACCCCAACAAAAATTTTTCTTCCCTTATTAGCTCACCTGAGCCAAAGGCTCTAGTGAGCTATTGTCATAGCGATCCGTCCGGCGTCCGTCGTCCGTCGTCTGTCGTGTGTCGTCTGTCGTCTGTCGTCTGTCGTGTGTCGTCTGTCGTCTGTCTGTCGTAAACTTTTCACATTTTCGACTTCTTCTCAAGAATGGCTAAAGGGATTTTGATGAAACTTGGTAGGTATAAAGTACTAATGGTCCCCTACAAGTGTTGTTGTTTTTCGTCCGGATCCCTCAACAGATGGCGCCACCACAGGCAAAAGTAGGTCACGGGGGGTACCCTCCTTTGACAAACTTCTTCTTCAGAACGGAAGCACGTATCGACAAACCGAAAGCATCAGGATGATCTAGAGAGATGTCTTAAGAAGTGTTGTTATTTTTGGTTCCACTCCGAACTCAAATTTTTGACGCTTTTTTGACGTCTCTTCGGACTTAGTCAGAAATGCAAATTTTTGCACTATTTCTTTAAATAACTCAATAAGTGTATGATTTTACACACTCATTTACTGCATATTTATCATATCTAACTTAATCATTGCTTTGATATGAATTTTATGCTTAAATTTTATTTTTTTGATTTTTTATGAATTTTTTTCTTATGTAAAAAGGAAGGGGGGGTGATTTTCATACATTTTCTGCTTCTTTTCTATAACCACTCTTCAGATTGTCATGACATTTTGTAGATATGAGGTACTCATGCATGGTACCCTTCAAGTGAAAGAATTTTGTCAAGATATCCACTTTTGGATTTTTAAAGAATATTTTTTAAGATTGTACATAGGTATAGTGTATGTTTTCCATGCCCAATGGACCCATGGGGAGTGGCTCCAAACCCCGGCGGGACCCCAACAAAAATTTTTCTTCCCTTATTAGCTCACCTGAGCCAAAGGCTCTAGTGAGCTATTGTCATAGCGATCCGTCCGGCGTCCGTCGTCCGTCGTCTGTCGTGTGTCGTCTGTCGTCTGTCGTCTGTCGTGTGTCGTCTGTCGTCTGTCTGTCGTAAACTTTTCACATTTTCGACTTCTTCTCAAGAATGGCTAAAGGGATTTTGATGAAACTTGGTAGGTATAAAGTACTAATGGTCCCCTACAAGTGTTGTTGTTTTTCGTCCGGATCCCTCAACAGATGGCGCCACCACAGGCAAAAGTAGGTCACGGGGGGTACCCTCCTTTGACAAACTTCTTCTTCAGAACGGAAGCACGTATCGACAAACCGAAAGCATCAGGATGATCTAGAGAGATGTCTTAAGAAGTGTTGTTATTTTTGGTTCCACTCCGAACTCAAATTTTTGACGCTTTTTTGACGTCTCTTCGGACTTAGTCAGAAATGCAAATTTTTGCACTATTTCTTTAAATAACTCAATAAGTGTATGATTTTACACACTCATTTACTGCATATTTATCATATCTAACTTAATCATTGCTTTGATATGAATTTTATGCTTAAATTTTATTTTTTTGATTTTTTATGAATTTTTTTCTTATGTAAAAAGGAAGGGGGGGTGATTTTCATACATTTTCTGCTTCTTTTCTATAACCACTCTTCAGATTGTCATGACATTTTGTAGATATGAGGTACTCATGCATGGTACCCTTCAAGTGAAAGAATTTTGTCAAGATATCCACTTTTGGATTTTTAAAGAATATTTTTTAAGATTGTACATAGGTATAGTGTATGTTTTCCATGCCCAATGGACCCATGGGGAGTGGCTCCAAACCCCGGCGGGACCCCAACAAAAATTTTTCTTCCCTTATTAGCTCACCTGAGCCAAAGGCTCTAGTGAGCTATTGTCATAGCGATCCGTCCGGCGTCCGTCGTCCGTCGTCTGTCGTGTGTCGTCTGTCGTCTGTCGTCTGTCGTGTGTCGTCTGTCGTCTGTCTGTCGTAAACTTTTCACATTTTCGACTTCTTCTCAAGAATGGCTAAAGGGATTTTGATGAAACTTGGTAGGTATAAAGTACTAATGGTCCCCTACAAGTGTTGTTGTTTTTCGTCCGGATCCCTCAACAGATGGCGCCACCACAGGCAAAAGTAGGTCACGGGGGGTACCCTCCTTTGACAAACTTCTTCTTCAGAACGGAAGCACGTATCGACAAACCGAAAGCATCAGGATGATCTAGAGAGATGTCTTAAGAAGTGTTGTTATTTTTGGTTCCACTCCGAACTCAAATTTTTGACGCTTTTTTGACGTCTCTTCGGACTTAGTCAGAAATGCAAATTTTTGCACTATTTCTTTAAATAACTCAATAAGTGTATGATTTTACACACTCATTTACTGCATATTTATCATATCTAACTTAATCATTGCTTTGATATGAATTTTATGCTTAAATTTTATTTTTTTGATTTTTTATGAATTTTTTTCTTATGTAAAAAGGAAGGGGGGGTGATTTTCATACATTTTCTGCTTCTTTTCTATAACCACTCTTCAGATTGTCATGACATTTTGTAGATATGAGGTACTCATGCATGGTACCCTTCAAGTGAAAGAATTTTGTCAAGATATCCACTTTTGGATTTTTAAAGAATATTTTTTAAGATTGTACATAGGTATAGTGTATGTTTTCCATGCCCAATGGACCCATGGGGAGTGGCTCCAAACCCCGGCGGGACCCCAACAAAAATTTTTCTTCCCTTATTAGCTCACCTGAGCCAAAGGCTCTAGTGAGCTATTGTCATAGCGATCCGTCCGGCGTCCGTCGTCCGTCGTCTGTCGTGTGTCGTCTGTCGTCTGTCGTCTGTCGTGTGTCGTCTGTCGTCTGTCTGTCGTAAACTTTTCACATTTTCGACTTCTTCTCAAGAATGGCTAAAGGGATTTTGATGAAACTTGGTAGGTATAAAGTACTAATGGTCCCCTACAAGTGTTGTTGTTTTTCGTCCGGATCCCTCAACAGATGGCGCCACCACAGGCAAAAGTAGGTCACGGGGGGTACCCTCCTTTGACAAACTTCTTCTTCAGAACGGAAGCACGTATCGACAAACCGAAAGCATCAGGATGATCTAGAGAGATGTCTTAAGAAGTGTTGTTATTTTTGGTTCCACTCCGAACTCAAATTTTTGACGCTTTTTTGACGTCTCTTCGGACTTAGTCAGAAATGCAAATTTTTGCACTATTTCTTTAAATAACTCAATAAGTGTATGATTTTACACACTCATTTACTGCATATTTATCATATCTAACTTAATCATTGCTTTGATATGAATTTTATGCTTAAATTTTATTTTTTTGATTTTTTATGAATTTTTTTCTTATGTAAAAAGGAAGGGGGGGTGATTTTCATACATTTTCTGCTTCTTTTCTATAACCACTCTTCAGATTGTCATGACATTTTGTAGATATGAGGTACTCATGCATGGTACCCTTCAAGTGAAAGAATTTTGTCAAGATATCCACTTTTGGATTTTTAAAGAATATTTTTTAAGATTGTACATAGGTATAGTGTATGTTTTCCATGCCCAATGGACCCATGGGGAGTGGCTCCAAACCCCGGCGGGACCCCAACAAAAATTTTTCTTCCCTTATTAGCTCACCTGAGCCAAAGGCTCTAGTGAGCTATTGTCATAGCGATCCGTCCGGCGTCCGTCGTCCGTCGTCTGTCGTGTGTCGTCTGTCGTCTGTCGTCTGTCGTGTGTCGTCTGTCGTCTGTCTGTCGTAAACTTTTCACATTTTCGACTTCTTCTCAAGAATGGCTAAAGGGATTTTGATGAAACTTGGTAGGTATAAAGTACTAATGGTCCCCTACAAGTGTTGTTGTTTTTCGTCCGGATCCCTCAACAGATGGCGCCACCACAGGCAAAAGTAGGTCACGGGGGGTACCCTCCTTTGACAAACTTCTTCTTCAGAACGGAAGCACGTATCGACAAACCGAAAGCATCAGGATGATCTAGAGAGATGTCTTAAGAAGTGTTGTTATTTTTGGTTCCACTCCGAACTCAAATTTTTGACGCTTTTTTGACGTCTCTTCGGACTTAGTCAGAAATGCAAATTTTTGCACTATTTCTTTAAATAACTCAATAAGTGTATGATTTTACACACTCATTTACTGCATATTTATCATATCTAACTTAATCATTGCTTTGATATGAATTTTATGCTTAAATTTTATTTTTTTGATTTTTTATGAATTTTTTTCTTATGTAAAAAGGAAGGGGGGGTGATTTTCATACATTTTCTGCTTCTTTTCTATAACCACTCTTCAGATTGTCATGACATTTTGTAGATATGAGGTACTCATGCATGGTACCCTTCAAGTGAAAGAATTTTGTCAAGATATCCACTTTTGGATTTTTAAAGAATATTTTTTAAGATTGTACATAGGTATAGTGTATGTTTTCCATGCCCAATGGACCCATGGGGAGTGGCTCCAAACCCCGGCGGGACCCCAACAAAAATTTTTCTTCCCTTATTAGCTCACCTGAGCCAAAGGCTCTAGTGAGCTATTGTCATAGCGATCCGTCCGGCGTCCGTCGTCCGTCGTCTGTCGTGTGTCGTGTGTCGTCTGTCGTCTGTCGTGTGTCGTCTGTCGTCTGTCTGTCGTAAACTTTTCACATTTTCGACTTCTTCTCAAGAATGGCTAAAGGGATTTTGATGAAACTTGGTAGGTATAAAGTACTAATGGTCCCCTACAAGTGTTGTTGTTTTTCGTCCGGATCCCTCAACAGATGGCGCCACCACAGGCAAAAGTAGGTCACGGGGGGTACCCTCCTTTGACAAACTTCTTCTTCAGAACGGAAGCACGTATCGACAAACCGAAAGCATCAGGATGATCTAGAGAGATGTCTTAAGAAGTGTTGTTATTTTTGGTTCCACTCCGAACTCAAATTTTTGACGCTTTTTTGACGTCTCTTCGGACTTAGTCAGAAATGCAAATTTTTGCACTATTTCTTTAAATAACTCAATAAGTGTATGATTTTACACACTCATTTACTGCATATTTATCATATCTAACTTAATCATTGCTTTGATATGAATTTTATGCTTAAATTTTATTTTTTTGATTTTTTATGAATTTTTTTCTTATGTAAAAAGGAAGGGGGGGTGATTTTCATACATTTTCTGCTTCTTTTCTATAACCACTCTTCAGATTGTCATGACATTTTGTAGATATGAGGTACTCATGCATGGTACCCTTCAAGTGAAAGAATTTTGTCAAGATATCCACTTTTGGATTTTTAAAGAATATTTTTTAAGATTGTACATAGGTATAGTGTATGTTTTCCATGCCCAATGGACCCATGGGGAGTGGCTCCAAACCCCGGCGGGACCCCAACAAAAATTTTTCTTCCCTTATTAGCTCACCTGAGCCAAAGGCTCTAGTGAGCTATTGTCATAGCGATCCGTCCGGCGTCCGTCGTCCGTCGTCTGTCGTGTGTCGTCTGTCGTCTGTCGTCTGTCGTGTGTCGTCTGTCGTCTGTCTGTCGTAAACTTTTCACATTTTCGACTTCTTCTCAAGAATGGCTAAAGGGATTTTGATGAAACTTGGTAGGTATAAAGTACTAATGGTCCCCTACAAGTGTTGTTGTTTTTCGTCCGGATCCCTCAACAGATGGCGCCACCACAGGCAAAAGTAGGTCACGGGGGGTACCCTCCTTTGACAAACTTCTTCTTCAGAACGGAAGCACGTATCGACAAACCGAAAGCATCAGGATGATCTAGAGAGATGTCTTAAGAAGTGTTGTTATTTTTGGTTCCACTCCGAACTCAAATTTTTGACGCTTTTTTGACGTCTCTTCGGACTTAGTCAGAAATGCAAATTTTTGCACTATTTCTTTAAATAACTCAATAAGTGTATGATTTTACACACTCATTTACTGCATATTTATCATATCTAACTTAATCATTGCTTTGATATGAATTTTATGCTTAAATTTTATTTTTTTGATTTTTTATGAATTTTTTTCTTATGTAAAAAGGAAGGGGGGGTGATTTTCATACATTTTCTGCTTCTTTTCTATAACCACTCTTCAGATTGTCATGACATTTTGTAGATATGAGGTACTCATGCATGGTACCCTTCAAGTGAAAGAATTTTGTCAAGATATCCACTTTTGGATTTTTAAAGAATATTTTTTAAGATTGTACATAGGTATAGTGTATGTTTTCCATGCCCAATGGACCCATGGGGAGTGGCTCCAAACCCCGGCGGGACCCCAACAAAAATTTTTCTTCCCTTATTAGCTCACCTGAGCCAAAGGCTCTAGTGAGCTATTGTCATAGCGATCCGTCCGGCGTCCGTCGTCCGTCGTCTGTCGTGTGTCGTCTGTCGTCTGTCGTCTGTCGTGTGTCGTCTGTCGTCTGTCTGTCGTAAACTTTTCACATTTTCGACTTCTTCTCAAGAATGGCTAAAGGGATTTTGATGAAACTTGGTAGGTATAAAGTACTAATGGTCCCCTACAAGTGTTGTTGTTTTTCGTCCGGATCCCTCAACAGATGGCGCCACCACAGGCAAAAGTAGGTCACGGGGGTACCCTCCTTTGACAAACTTCTTCTTCAGAACGGAAGCACGTATCGACAAACCGAAAGCATCAGGATGATCTAGAGAGATGTCTTAAGAAGTGTTGTTATTTTTGGTTCCACTCCGAACTCAAATTTTTGACGCTTTTTTGACGTCTCTTCGGACTTAGTCAGAAATGCAAATTTTTGCACTATTTCTTTAAATAACTCAATAAGTGTATGATTTTACACACTCATTTACTGCATATTTATCATATCTAACTTAATCATTGCTTTGATATGAATTTTATGCTTAAATTTTATTTTTTTGATTTTTTATGAATTTTTTTCTTATGTAAAAAGGAAGGGGGGGGTGATTTTCATACATTTTCTGCTTCTTTTCTATAACCACTCTTCAGATTGTCATGACATTTTGTAGATATGAGGTACTCATGCATGGTACCCTTCAAGTGAAAGAATTTTGTCAAGATATCCACTTTTGGATTTTTAAAGAATATTTTTTAAGATTGTACATAGGTATAGTGTATGTTTTCCATGCCCAATGGACCCATGGGGAGTGGCTCCAAACCCCGGCGGGACCCCAACAAAAATTTTTCTTCCCTTATTAGCTCACCTGAGCCAAAGGCTCTAGTGAGCTATTGTCATAGCGATCCGTCCGGCGTCCGTCGTCCGTCGTCTGTCGTGTGTCGTCTGTCGTCTGTCGTCTGTCGTGTGTCGTCTGTCGTCTGTCTGTCGTAAACTTTTCACATTTTCGACTTCTTCTCAAGAATGGCTAAAGGGATTTTGATGAAACTTGGTAGGTATAAAGTACTAATGGTCCCCTACAAGTGTTGTTGTTTTTCGTCCGGATCCCTCAACAGATGGCGCCACCACAGGCAAAAGTAGGTCACGGGGGGTACCCTCCTTTGACAAACTTCTTCTTCAGAACGGAAGCACGTATCGACAAACCGAAAGCATCAGGATGATCTAGAGAGATGTCTTAAGAAGTGTTGTTATTTTTGGTTCCACTCCGAACTCAAATTTTTGACGCTTTTTTGACGTCTCTTCGGACTTAGTCAGAAATGCAAATTTTTGCACTATTTCTTTAAATAACTCAATAAGTGTATGATTTTACACACTCATTTACTGCATATTTATCATATCTAACTTAATCATTGCTTTGATATGAATTTTATGCTTAAATTTTATTTTTTTGATTTTTTATGAATTTTTTTCTTATGTAAAAAGGAAGGGGGGGTGATTTTCATACATTTTCTGCTTCTTTTCTATAACCACTCTTCAGATTGTCATGACATTTTGTAGATATGAGGTACTCATGCATGGTACCCTTCAAGTGAAAGAATTTTGTCAAGATATCCACTTTTGGATTTTTAAAGAATATTTTTTAAGATTGTACATAGGTATAGTGTATGTTTTCCATGCCCAATGGACCCATGGGGAGTGGCTCCAAACCCCGGCGGGACCCCAACAAAAATTTTTCTTCCCTTATTAGCTCACCTGAGCCAAAGGCTCTAGTGAGCTATTGTCATAGCGATCCGTCCGGCGTCCGTCGTCCGTCGTCTGTCGTGTGTCGTCTGTCGTCTGTCGTGTGTCGTCTGTCGTCTGTCTGTCGTAAACTTTTCACATTTTCGACTTCTTCTCAAGAATGGCTAAAGGGATTTTGATGAAACTTGGTAGGTATAAAGTACTAATGGTCCCCTACAAGTGTTGTTGTTTTTCGTCCGGATCCCTCAACAGATGGCGCCACCACAGGCAAAAGTAGGTCACGGGGGGTACCCTCCTTTGACAAACTTCTTCTTCAGAACGGAAGCACGTATCGACAAACCGAAAGCATCAGGATGATCTAGAGAGATGTCTTAAGAAGTGTTGTTTTTTTTGGTTCCACTCCGAACTCAAATTTTTGACGCTTTTTTGACGTCTCTTCGGACTTAGTCAGAAATGCAAATTTTTGCACTATTTCTTTAAATAACTCAATAAGTGTATGATTTTACACACTCATTTACTGCATATTTATCATATCTAACTTACTTTTTTTCTTAGATTGTCATGAAACTTGGTAGGTATGAGGTACTCATGGTTCCCTACAAGTGAAAGAATTTTGTCAAGATATCCTCATTTGGATTTTTACGGAAAAACATTCATAGATACAATGTAGGTTTTCCATACCCAAGAGTAGTGGTTCAAACCCCGGCAGGACCCCACTTTTGCAGTTTTTTTTCTCCTTTTTTTATATACATGCATATTATATAACAATTTCCCTATATAATGATTATTTTCTCCGCTTTATTTTTGTATCTATGGTAAACAAAGTCGCCATATATCTTGTGTTACAGATTTGATTGGTTAATTCCTCCACGCCCATTTAATAGTCACGGTGGGTAATCTCGCAACGCAGAACACTAGGTTTATCTAAAATTTCGTGTATTACAAATTATTTTTCACAAAAAGGGGAATGTGATGCAGTGTAAGGATGCCTTAGATACGAGTTTTATCGAAAGTAAGAGAGGTAATATCCTTTTATAAAGCCGAAAAACTATCGGCATGATTGCTGTAGATGAAAGTGAAAGTAGAACGCCGATCGTGTTTGTGCATTATAAAAAGCTATAATATCCACCTTATTTTGGATACAACTCATAGTTAGGGCGTTGTTACACTGCATCACATTTCCCTTTTTGTAATAAATTATCTATTTTGCGCAAAAATATTGAAAAATAAATTGTTCTGCGTTGCGAGATTACCCACCGTGTTAGTACTGTACACGTGATACATTTCAGGAGATTAATTAATAGATGATCTATCGTGCAAACAAAATAGTACTGCCGGTATTTAATAGATTTTATTTAATGTGCATATACTGGGAACACTTTCATGCTTGTTATTATTCATGTACTTGGAACAATTCCATACTTGTCATCATTTATAAACTTAGCTCGAATTTCCTTTGTCTTAGACTCTCTTAGATGAATTGTATACGGACTGATTTCTTGAAGAAACATCTAATGAGTAATCCCTTCCCGAGGATTTTGAGAATGTATAGGACATTTGATATATCTGAAATTCTTGAAAACAAATGAGTAATTTCTTCCCGAGGATTTTGAGAATGTATAGGACATTTGATATATCTGAAATTCGTGAAAACAAATAATTCAGTTCAGAGTTCTTGAAATCTTTCAATGAAATGTTGGACCACAGGAAGCTGTTGATTTAAAAGAGGAAATAAATTATGATTCACAACCTTAAGCCACTGTGTTCGACATCTTGTATGTATACAACATTTCTAAAGACGAACACAAGAGGCTTTGAAGGTCGTGAATAATAAAACATTTTCTCTCATAAAACGACAGGTTCCTGTGGTCAGACATTTGGGAATTTTTATCTGTCCAAATAATAGATAGAACATGAGTTTTTATCGGACCAAATGATTTTTTATCAGCAAATCCGATGCAGCTGATACTTTTCATGAACTCTGTCAGCTAATAATTTGTCCATGTAACAGTCCTATCATGAGGCGAAACATAGTTAACAGTAAATAACGATGTGGTAGGTCTGCTAGTTGGACAAGCTTTACAGTATCATGGGCCTATTAATTTGTTTCCCTAAAAGCAGCATACACCAGAGTTTATTTCATTGTTTTATTCTTTTTGTCTGTTTCTTCATCACTTGCTGCACATTAATGTGGAATTTTACAAAATGATTTTTTTGATGTTGAATAATTGAACTATACACTAGCTGGGCATATGACTTTGGATCACATTATCCGTCTATTCAAATCAGTAAAAAAGATAATGTTTTGAAATGTTACTATTTCTAAAAAAATCTTGTCTGCATCCGGCAAAAATCTTTTTAGAAAGAATGTAGGCTCAAATCGTGATACTGGCACTATCAATTTTACGTCTTATTCAATGTCAGTATGTCAATTAGAGCACCCATGGGTATCAGGTGAGCGTTGTGCCCTCCTGGGGCTCTTGTTTTTAGAATACATATTCAACCAAACTTTGCCGATTATCAATTTTTATCTTAATTTATTTTAATTTTAATTTGAAATGCAAATATATGAGGATATCTTGTTTGAGCCACATACCCACTAGGGTATTAGAAAATAGATGTTGTCATTTTTATCTTTAATGACGGAAAGTCAATACTAGTACTTGATGCAATATGAATGGTCTTTGGTGTAATTGTGCAACCACTTGATATTTTGTTTTCTGACACTAACATTTTAGAAAATGGATGTGGACATTTTATTCTGTAAATCTCAATTTTGTGGTCACTATTACAAAGAAATAATGATAGAATTTTTTTTTTAGTAAAACTTCTTTATTTATTTTACAACGTTAAACAAAAAAGTTACACAACTGATAGAGAATAAGTGTTTTAATTTGTGTTTTGTTACGGGTACGCAACACACATCTTCGCGAGCCAATGGTATAGATCCGCCGTGATCCTCAAATACAAGTATTTGAGGAGCACGGCGATGGCAACACACAGCAAGTGCATTTATCGCATGATATGCGCTAACGCGCATTACATGTACGATAATGCACTATGCGATACGAGCGCATTTCATGCGATAAATGGCACTTGCTGTGTGTTGCATACCCGTAACAAAACACAAAAACACAATTTATGATATTTATTCTATGTATATGCATCATGGTAGTCTGTTTCATTCTGGTTTTCTGAAATCGAGTTTTTTCGAGGTAAAAAGAAGACATTTAGGTCACTGCCGCCTCAGGTCTGTATATATAGCAGTACGTCATTTGGCACCTGATTCCCACTCTTCCTTTCTCTGGCCACCTTCAAGTTAACTAAATGAATACTCTGGCTCTGGACCCGCCCCTGTTTGATAATAGTTATACTTATGTGCTTAAAATATCAGAGATCCAGCTGAATCAATAGTTGACTCAAGGTAATGACATACGGAGAGACAAATATTTTGTCGAATCGACTGATTCATCGCTTAGTGGAGTGAACTGGAAAGGAGATGAATTGTCCACATAACTCTTACAACACGGAAGTAGACGTCGGATTTTTCCAAAGAAGATGACGAACAGACCAAGGGCAAAGAACGTCCCCTCCCATCTACTTTCCGATGCTGAGAACGAATCTTTGTTTGCAATACTTGGGAAAGGGAGTTTGGTATGAAATATAATGACGGTTTACGTGAACTTTGTAAAACTGCTGAGCTGTATCATCGCTTGGTCACGAACGCTTTCAGTGGCGGATCCAGCGCCCCTTTGCCGGGGTGTTAAGAGGCGAATTTTGCCGATATTGACTGATGATGGGACAAAATATACCTGTTTTTGGAAAATTTGGGGTCAGTGCCGATGGTGGGTGGACGCCCCCTCCGCACCCCCTGAATCCGCCACTGTACCCTTTCCTCTAATATGAATCAAGGCAAAAGCCTTATGTCCGAGCAGAGAAAAAAAAAAGAGACAAAGAAAGCTAGATACAATATTTGTAAAACCTTAGACTTGTTACTCAGGTTGGGACTGACCACAAGATATCGATTCTATCGTGCAAATACGTGACTGTCCTGTAAACCAGTGACTGAAATGGTCACGGTTTTTACGTGACTCTGTTTTAAACAAAAGAAATTATCAATTTGGGCCTTAATTTGACATTTTCGCATATTCTTTTTCTTTTCATTTTGTCTGAATGGTCTTTTCATAGAAAGTCAACTTCTGACATTTAATTGTCCCCTCTATACATGTATATTGGCAAACTCCAGGAGACGATGATCCGTGACAGAATGCCAAGTCTAAATATCATGGGTACAGCTATAAAAAGGAGATATGTCCCTCAAAATAAAGCTTTATTTCCCAGACATACTTTTGTGTTCAGTTGTTTATGTCTCCTTCCACATGTTTACCGGAAGTTGTATTGATCGGTAAAATCAATCACGTGGTGTTAATCTCTTGTCAAAATGCAATTACCTATATTTACGGTACGCAATAAGGGCAATTAAATCTAAATGTTTCTTGAAAGAAATTAATTAATGTCATGAAATTATTTTCTTTGATGGTTAAACTAAATTTTCAAATCGCAAATGCACATGTAAATTTACGGAAATTACCAAGCGTAAATATTTCATAAAAATTTGAATAAAAATCACATTCAATTCAAGAATTTAATTTTCACAAAACATAACTCGTACTTTTATAAAAAGAAGAGCTCATATCTAGTTGTTGAATAGGGCTGTCATGGTTCAGCCTTTAGTCAGTTCAGTTCGGTTCAGGAAAATGAATCGCGGTTCTCATTTTTTTCCGGTTCGGTTTGAATTTGTGTTGTTTAGTTCTGAAGCCCTCTGGAAGCTCTTGCATTTCAGGCCCAGGATTATTCCAGAAATGGCTATAATAGCTAAATATGGCTATATTGTTGTGAAGTGCATTATTAGGAAATTCAGCAATACTTGTTATTACAAGTGCAGCGGGTACCGGTAACATATAAGGTTACTCACTAGTGAGTTGTACAGCGTCTCTGGGGAACTGTGACAAAGCGCCCGTCCAGGCCAAAGGTGTCAATCCAACTGGAGAGCAATCATACCTCATACCGGTACATAAAACCTAACCCCGAACCCAAAATAAAACCAATTATGCAACAATATGAGAGAAATAGTTTTAAGTATTTGGAAATTTTATTTCAAACTCAAAATTGCAAATCTTTATCAGGGACGTATATAAAAAGGGATATGCAACTCGCTCTAAAACTGAGAATGAGATTTGACGATTGTATGTTGTTATAATTGCGCATGCGCAATCAATCCATTCCGCCATTATGTAAACAAATCCTTCGACTCGATATTTGTCAGGGCTTGTATAGCCTAAGAAAATATTGTATTGATGAAAAGTCCATCTATATTGTTGTTATTTATTGATAATTTTCATTTTTTAAAGAACTTAGAATGATGCTGCAAGCTCTTAATCATATGAAATGAACACATTGCAGGTGGCCCTTATGTAAACTGGGTCAACTTCACTCGTACGGGTCAAAATTTCTCAGCTCCTTTAATATTAAACGACATTTACATGAATTTTACTGGAATTAACACATTCCAAGTTCCAATCACAAGTTTAACTTGAAACTGAGACAAGACATATTGTTTTAAGGTCAGATTTGCAGAGAAATTTGTTTTCAAACACGACTTGTAGCCATCGCGTTTTCGATACAAATACCTCATGTCAGGGTACCTTAGCTTTCAATAAATAGAAAGTATTTCTGGCTGTAAAAAATCGAAAAAAATTGAGTGGATTCTTCAGTTATTTTTGTACAAAGAACAAGTTTTAATTTTCTGATATTTATCTTTTGTGATTTTTAATTGTAAAAACTGTAGAGCCTATATTTACCGATATTTTGTAAAACCCTTACATCAGCGAAACATTGTTTGCATATGTGCATGTATAATTACTTGATAAACTTGTCCGCAAATAGCCAAATGTGGTGTTCTCACTTTGAAATTTAGGATAAAATTCCGTTGATCCACCCATTTTGAACATTAATAGTAAAATCTGAAACTGTCATGAAAAAAGTAAACGAACAGGATATTACCAGGGACGTACATGTACAAATGTATATGCGTCCCTCTTATACGTCCCTGGTTTATTTGATCTCAACCCTTGCGGTTACTTTTTATTTATTTATATATATATATATATATTCAATATCTAAACCTGTATGTCAGATACTTTAGAAGTCCTCCTCACAGTTGAGCTGTCTTTTTCCAAAATCAAGATGAATATGTCCCGACATAAAAGCATCTTCGAATAAAAAAAAAAATCCATCTATTCATGCTAAAAGCTTGCCGTGATCTAATTTTTGTAATCGCCGTTCTATTGTTCACACCTTGCACCTTGGGTAAAATATTACGCAATCCTCAAGCCTACCTGCATGTGACTTACCTGCGATCACTCCAATTGGAATATACAGCCTCGACATACTGACACCAGAGACCACAGGTTAATTAATACCCAGCTAAATGTCATCATGATAAGTAAAAGCTATGTTCCTGATCAGATTCGGTGAAAAAAAAACCCACAAAAATCAAAGTGACAAACAACAGCGAAAAAAGGGTAGTGAAAAAACTTCGTACACTTGTCAAAATCTCGGATCGACCAAATGCACGTAATTTTGAATGAAAAAAATAAAAGAGAAAAATAATAATATTGAAAGAATAATAATAAAACATGGAAAAGAAACTTGTCAAAATTTCGAATCGACCCGATGAAGGGTCATTGAAAAAAAAAAGAGCAACAAAAGAGAAAATACAGAAATAAAGAAAATTAAGTCAAAATGAAATACGTTATAATTATACTATCAAGTTAGAAAGATTAAAAAATAAGCTAGTTTGAGGATACACATTTATAATAGGCCCATGGTTGTTCATTATGCTTGTTAAGCATCGATATCTAATTAAAGTTAAAGTAAAATATTTAGTTATAATTATGGATCGTATTGCTACGAAACCTTAAAAAGATAGAATTATAAATAATTATGGTATTCAACATTTTATAGACTGCGAAACTATATATGTAAGTGACCATATTATTTTCCGTTCATTCGTGGTTTCGTCGGCGCCATTATTTATCTCCATTATATCACCAATGGTCCATTACAGTTTCGATGCCAACAACCCCAAATGACACCCGCCCCTTCCCATCTCTCTCTACTCAAAGTTAAGGAATTCTTGTGGATCGTTTACATCAAGCTCCTGTGTTTCCTTAATAAATTCATCAAGAGTTCGATAAATTCAAGTGAAGAAGTCGGACATCCCCTCTAAAGTCTAGTGCGATCTAACTTTTCATTCGTTCACACCTTGCACGTTGGGTAGGCCAATATTATGTATTCCACTGGCCAACCTTTGTGACACGCATTTGATCTCTCAAATTGAAATACACAACCTCTAGATTGCTATAAAAATGTAAATTAATAACCGACTGAAGTTCGACATGGTGGATAAACCTATACATGGTGAAATCCGGATAACTCAACTCCGAATCTGAACTCGTTATTTATGCAATTCGGGTATGTAAAACCGCGTTCGGCTCCGGCATGTAGTTTTTCTCTATATCAATGAAAGAAACGAGATTTCAGGGGGGAAACCGGGGAGTTGCACATCCCTTTTATATACGTCCCTGTCTTTATGACCATCCGATCAAAGTTTACAAAAGAAGTTGATATGGAAAACTTAACATTTTCAAGTTTTGACCAGGATAAGTTTCAAAATTTTGACTCATTTAATCTCATAGATGGTACATTTTCCATGTCATAAATATTTGCGATTATGGGTGTCAAATCAAAATTCCCAATTTTTTAGCTCTACTGGTCTCAGACCAGTCGAGCTTATGCGATCACCCTTTGTCCGGCGTCCGTCCGTCTGTCCGTCTGTCCGTCTGTCTGTCTGTCCGTCTGTCCGTAAACAATTCTTGTCCGGACAACTCCTCTGAAACTGTAAGAGATAGAAAGTTAATTCTTTTTGCATTTTACTTGGACCATGGTCTAGTTGTGCACCTGACATTTAGTTTCACTCCCTGACCCCCAGGGTCTTAGAAAATGGGCGTGGTCATTAAATTCTATGTAATCTTGTCCGGACAACTCCTCTGAAACTGTTAGAGATAGAAAGTTAATTCTTTTTGCATTTTACTTGGTCCATGGTCTAGTTGTGCACCTGACATTTAGTTTCAGTCCCTGACCCCCAGGGTCTTATAAAATGGGTGTGGTCATTAAATTCTATGTAATCTTGTCCGGACAACTCCTCTGACAATATAAATGATGGAGACTTAAGTTTTTTTGCAATATGATGGGTCTGTGGTCTTGTTGTGCACCTGCTATTTTGTTTGAGCCCCCTGACCCCCAGGGTCTTAGAAATGGGTGTGGTCATTTTCTCCTATATAACTCTATGTAATCTTGTGCTCGCAACTCCTCTGACACTATAAATGATGGAGACTTAATTCTTTTTGCAATATGATGGGTCTGTAGTCTAGTTGTGCACCTGATATTTTTTTTGAGCCCCTGACCCCCAGGGTCTTAGAAATGGGTGTGGTCATTTTCTATTATATAACTCTATGTAACCTTGTGTTCGCAACTCCTCTGACTCTATAAATGATGGAGACTTAAATCTTTTTGCAATATGATGGGTCTGTGGTCTTGTTGTGCACCTGATATTTTGTTTGAGCCCCCTGACCCCCAGGGTCTTAGAAATGGGTGTGGTCATTTTCTCCTATATAACTCTATGTAATCTTGTGCTCGCAACTCCTCTGACACTTTAAATGATGGAGACTTAATTCTTTTTGCAATATGATGGGTCTGTAGTCTAGTTGTGCACCTGAAATTTTGTTTGAGCCCCTGACCCCCAGGGTCTTAGAAATGGGTGTGATCATTTTCTCCTATATAACTCTATGTAACATTGTGTTCGCAACTCCTCTGACACTATAAATGATGGAGACTTAAATTATTTTGCAATATGATGGGTCTGTGGTCTGGTTGTGCACCTGATATTTTTTTTGAGCCCCCTGACCCCCAGGGTCTTAGAAATGGGTGTGGTCATTTTCTCCTATAAAACTCTATGTAACCTTGTGTTCGCAACTCCTCTGACTCTATAAATGATGGAGACTTAAATCTTTTTGCAATATGATGGGTCTGTGGTCTTGTTGTGCACCTGATATTTTGTTTGAGCCCCTGACCCCCAGGGTCTTAGAAATGGGTGTGGTCATTTTCTCCTATATAACTCTATGTAACCTTGTGTCCAAAACTCCTCTGACACTATAAATGATGGAGACTTAAATCATTTTGCAATATGATGGGTCTGTGGTCTTGTTGTGCACCTGATATTTTGTTTGAGCCCCCTGACCCCCAGGGTCTTAGAAATGGGTGTGGTCATTTTCTCCTATATAACTCTATGTAATCTTGTGCTCGCAACTCCTCTGACACTTTAAATGATGGAGACTTAATTCTTTTTGCAATATGATGGGTCTGTAGTCTAGTTGTGCACCTGAAATTTTGTTTGAGCCCCTGACCCCCAGGGTCTTAGAAATGGGTGTGATCATTTTCTCCTATATAACTCTATGTAACCTTGTGTTCGCAACTCCTCTGACACTATAAATGATGGAGACTTAAATTATTTTGCAATATGATGGGTCTGTGGTCTGGTTGTGCACCTGATATTTTTTTTGAGCCCCCTGACCCCCAGGGTCTTAGAAATGGGTGTGGTCATTTTCTCCTATAAAACTCTATGTAACCTTGTGTTCGCAACTCCTCTGACTCTATAAATGATGGAGACTTAAATCTTTTTGCAATATGATGGGTCTGTGGTCTTGTTGTGCACCTGATATTTTGTTTGAGCCCCTGACCCCCAGGGTCTTAGAAATGGGTGTGGTCATTTTCTCCTATATAACTCTATGTAACCTTGTGTCCAAAACTCCTCTGACACTATAAATGATGGAGACTTAAATCATTTTGCAATATGATGGGTCTGTGGTCTTGTTGTGCACCTGATATTTTGTTTGAGCCCCCTGACCCCCAGGGTCTTAGAAATGGGTGTGGTCATTTTCTCCTATATAACTCTATGTAATCTTGTGTTCGCAACTCCTCTGACTTTATAAATGATGGAGACTTAATTCTTTTTGCAATATGATGGGTCTGTAGTCTCATTGTGCACCTGATATTTTGTTTGAGCCCCTGACCCCCAGGGTCTTAGAAATGGGTGTGGTCATTTTCTCCTATAAAACTCTATGTAACCTTGTGTTCGCAACTCCTCTGACTCTATAAATGATGGAGACTTAAATCTTTTTGCAATATGATGGGTCTGTGGTCTTGTTGTGCACCTGATATTTTGTTTGAGCCCCTGACCCCCAGGGTCTTAGAAATGGGTGTGGTCATTTTCTCCTATATAACTCTATGTAACCTTGTGTCCAAAACTCCTCTGACACTATAAATGATGGAGACTTAAATCATTTTGCAATATGATGGGTCTGTGGTCTTGTTGTGCACCTGATATTTTGTTTGAGCCCCCTGACCCCCAGGGTCTTAGAAATGGGTGTGGTCATTTTCTCCTATATAACTCTATGTAATCTTGTGTTCGCAACTCCTCTGACTTTATAAATGATGGAGACTTAATTCTTTTTGCAATATGATGGGTCTGTAGTCTCATTGTGCACCTAATATTTTGTTTGAGCCCCTGACCCCCAGGGTCTTAGAAATGGGTGTGGTCATTTTCTCCTATACAACTCTATGTAATCTTGTGCTCGCAACTCCTCTGACAATATAAATGATGAAGACTTAATTCTTTTTGTAGTATGATGGGTCTGTGATCTTGATGTGCACCTGATATTTTGTTTGAGCCCCTGACCCCCAGGGTCTTAGAAATGGGTGTGGTCATTTTCTCCTATACAACTCTATGTAATCTTCACAGTGCTCGCAACTCCTCTGACATTATAAATGATGGAGACTTAATTCTTTCTGCAATGTGATGGGTCTGTGGTCTGGTTGTGCTAATATTTTGTTTGAGCCCCTGACCCCCAGGGTCATAGAAATGGCAGTGGTCATTTTCTCCTATATAACTCTATGTAATCTTTTGCTCACAACTCCTCTGACAAAATTCTTATTGCAATATTATGGGTCTCTGGTCTAGTTGTGCACCTGTTTTTATGTTTTAGCCCCTGACCCTTAGGGTCTCAGAAATGGGTGTGGTCATTTTTCCTATATAAGTAAATGTAATCTTGTGCTTGCAACTCCTCTGACACTATAAATGATGTAGAATTAATTCTTTTTGCAATGATTGGTCTGTGGCATAGATGTGCACCTGATATTTTGTTTTAGCCTTATACCCCTAGGGTCTTTGAAAATGGGTGCGGTAATTTTTCCTATATAGTTGTGCTTTCTTCTCGTTTAAAGCTATTTATGATGGGGAGTTAATTCTTTATCCAAGTCTTGATGTGTCATTGGTAGTTCATTTGAGCTAGCAGTCCTTGGCCCCTAGGATCTTGGAAAATGGGTGTGACATTCTTTTTAGAAATACTTTATCTCGGATATTATGAATTATATGAGTGCTATTATAGTTGCAGTATAATGGATATGTAGTTTTGTCATGCTACTTATAATTTGTTAGAGCGCCTGCTCCCTATGGTCTTGGTTAAAAAAAAAAAAAAGGAAGGAAATTGATGTTTTAGAAAAAACAACCAGGAGAGCTACAGTCTCGTCAGAGACTTCTGGTTTTAGTACATGTCCATAAAAATTTTTCTCCCTTTTATACAATGTACATGTAGCTATTATACAGTATAAATTATAGCCATATTTAGCTATTATAGCCATTTCTGGAATAATCCTGGTTCTGTTTTAGGACCCATTTTATTGACTGTTGATGCATTTGATAATCATATTAACTAACAGGTACATGTAGTAAAATATTCACTTATGTTTACTCTTTCTTATGGTAGATGGAAAATGATCATTTTATCCATGATTTGCAAATTTTAGTTGGGTGCGGGGAAGGGGCATACACCCCCTACACCCCCCTTGAATCTGCCACTGCTCTATATGTATCATACCCCCATCCACACTCAAAGGTACCCATCTTTTTGCACTGACGAGGTTTTGTTATCACTTGTTCTGTTGCTCATTTCTCATTGGTGTTTGCAACATTGGTGTTCTCATTGGTGTTCTCAACATTCTCATGGGTGTTTGCAACTCTTTGCTATCGTTCTGGTCGTTTGGACATTGTTATTCTACATCAATCTACATTGTATATTTCTGGTATACCAAGCACCAAATAGAAAACGGCACCTCCTAGATAATGGCCATGGCCTTGGTGGCAACAAGTTTATCTTCAAACAGTTTAGCATTGCAAATTAACATATCTTTCTTTCCATTATAGTTTTAAACCATATAAACATAGTGATGTCAGCTCATACAATCTGTATGTGACTTTTTTGATACAGGGTAAAAGAGACAACATTGTGTAGGGTCATATTCCATTGGACAGCTTGTGATGAAATATTTCTTCCAGCATAATATTTATTCCTCGGAAATTTTATCATATAATATTTTTTCCCAAGAATTTTTATTATGTATCAAAAATTCCGAAAGGAAATTTTATTATGTAATGAATTTTCCATGATCATAATAAAAGTTCTCATACCATGGAAAATATATTACATAACAAATATTCCATCTAGATTTTTTTAATGTTCATAATGTATGTTCTGATACTAGTACCATGGAAAAATCTTACATAACAAAATATTCAATAAGGATTTCATATATGTGCATATTTAAATTGTCATTGGAAAAAATATTGTAATGAACTTATTTACAAATAGAATTCAGAGTAAGAAATAATAGATTTTAAAAATCATGTACTGTACAATGTACTGTATAGCTTGAAAATGTGATTCCACAGAATTTTTGTTCAGTAATATTTATTCCTGTAAGCTAACCATGTTACTGTAACCATTGAAATGTTTGAATTATGTGAGAATATCCGTAAATCAGTCATTCATGTGTTTGAAGCATATACAGAAAAATTATTATACATGATACTCACATATAATATTTCTTCTGTTTTAAAGAGAAAGCAGTCCTTTGGGTAGTGAAAAAAGCAAAACATCAACAGTTTTCATATCAACGTCTCTGTCTATATAGTCGGAAACGTTGTTATGAAAATTGTTGATGTTTTAGTCTTTTTTCACTCATCCAAAGGACTGTGGAAAAAAGTATTATGAACAAGGAAAAAAAATTCTATAATAAAAAGTCCTGGGAATTTTCGTTATAATAATAAATCTTCCACAAGGAAGAAATATTATGCGGAAGAAAAGTTCGTTCACAAGCTAATCAGTTGTTCACTTACCATTAACCCACTATGTCGTGTCACATGTAAGGACTGCATGAGCTGACATTTCGATGTTTACAAAAATACAATCAAAGAAAACATGTAATTTGCTTTTCTGTAAATTTTTCATGCTGTATATAAGTTGATTTTCACTTCTAAAAGGCAGTGGCAAAGAATCGGATAAGGACATTCTGTAGAGCTGTATCTTGAGTACAAACAAGCAAGTGGTCACCATCATGCTAATCATTGTTTAAAATTATTGATATCACCACATTCTCGAGCCACTGCCTTTGTGAAAATATCTTCTTGTAAATGTATGTACAATGCACCTTGCAAACAACTTATTTTCTTAAATCAAATATGAAGGGTATTGTTCTATATACAGTTAAAGTATACCATTGAGGGAGTTGGCATGATTCTAGTTTCCCTAGACTAGACCTATTTCCCGAGGCAAAGCTGAGGGAAATACATGTAGGACCAGAATCATGCTAACTCCCTCAGTGGTATACTTTAACTGTTTTATTATACCGTCACACGCTGAAGCTCCGCCCCAATTTTGAAATCAAGTGCTGTAGCTCCGCTCCATTTTGAAGCTATATCCCTAGGGAAATAGTCTTCTCAACTAACACACCCTTCGAGGGAAATAGTCTGATCAGGCAGGTTACAGCTAGTTGGCCGGATTGCAAAGCAATTCCGGTCTATGGATTGACGATGTCCGTCTGTCCGTCTGCCGTCAACATTTTGGTTAAAGTTTCTGGTTGAGGCAAAATCTAAGGAACTATATGCAGTAGAAACTTTATATTATACATGAAGGTTGCCCATGATAAGACCTTTCAATTTATGCCGTAACATTTGACCTAGTGACCTTGACCTTGGACTTTGACCTAGTTAAAGATTTTGGTTAAAGTCCCTGGTTTAAGCAAAATCTATGGAACTGTATGCAGTAGAAACTTTATATTATACATGTAGGTTGCCCATGACCAGACCTTTCAATTTATGCCGTAACATTGGACCTAGTGACCTTGACCTTGGACTTTGACCTAGTTAAAGATTTTGGTTAAAGTTTCTGGTTTAAGCAAAATCTAAAGAACTGTTTGCTGTAGAAACTTTATATTATACATTTAGGTTGGCCATGATGAGACCTTTCAATTTATGCCGTAACATTGGACCTAGTGACCTTGACCTTGGACTTTGACCTAGTTAAAGACTTTGGTTAAAGTTTCTGGTTTAAGCAAAATCTAAGGAACTGCATGCAGTAGAAACTTTATGTTATACATGAAGGTTGCCTCTGACAAGACCTCTCAATGTATGCTGTAATATTTGACCTAGTGACCTTGACCCAGTTAGTGACAAAAACTTACTTTGCAATCCGGCCATACCGTCTTTAGTGGTGTTTTATTTTAATGAGTATCTTTTTATATAGGAAAAAACATGGAAAGGTATATTAATACCATTTATCTTTAAAGATTATCTATATAATTTCAGACTCTAGCATCGGGCATTGCTCAGCTTTACACTGCTGATCCTCCGACTCGCCAAAGATGGTCAAAACGCACAACTGGTGTGGCATGCTTTATTAAAGACAACTCCAGGAGATCCTACTTTATCAGGGTGTATGACATAAAGGTAAGGAGCCATGCAAACAGAATTAAAGTTTTATTGTTATTTTTTTTTGAATGAGGACACAGGGTCTAGGTATCACTGCTTAGTCACATCCTTTCCTTCTCGGCATTTTTATCAAAGACTTGCAGAGAAAAGCCTAAAGGGTGTTTTACTGAGCAGAGATAGGACCTTGTGTAGAGAAGTTACAATGTAATAAATTATCTGTATAGTGTCTTCCCATGAGATGTCATACCTCCAAGGTAATTGCCATATTGAATTACATTGTACAACTCTAGGACTTAATCCATTTCTGCCATGCAAAAGGATGATCAACATTAAAAAAAAATTATAGATATATTTTCTGAAGAGATTTCATATCTGAACCTTCTGACTATTCTTTAAAGATATCATGTTGTTTGTAATTCTCATCAAGACATTGATGTATACAATGTGAAAACTTAAGAAAATTTGTTAAAATAGAGCAATTTTAACATAGTACTAGTAGAGATAGAGTCTGAGAGTTGTAATCCAAGGAGGGAGATAACTCTTGCAAATTTTTAGGAAATGTGGCTATGTGGGAACACACTAAAGACAATTTTATATTTATTACATTTGTAAGTTTCACAATGCCATACTTTAAATATAGTTTGCTTGTTTAGCTTGAAAATCAGCATTGGATTTTTGAAGGCAGCAGAACATATATTTTATCAGGTCAAGTGTTTTGGCTTTAGAATAAAAATTGACATATACTTCTAAGTACTCTAAGTCAAAAAAGTTATCTCTAAGTGTTGCTTTGCAGGTGACAAAAAACATAAATACAAGGGCTGTTCCAAAAGTTCGTGGACACATGTCTTAAAAATCACATTTGAAGTCATATGTGAATGAAATTTTCTAGAAATGAAAGGGATACATTCAGAAAGAGAAAGCAAAAAAATATATGGTTAAAATAATTAGCTAAAAGGGCATAATTGTCACCTTTATACATGAAGGGTAGAGGTTACGGAGCAGTAAAATTTGAGTTGTTGAAATAAATCTACCTCTTTCATTAAATTGCTGAATAAAATTAGAAAAAAATATTTGACTATCAATTAAACTTTCTTTATCAATAATACTATTATTTGTTATGAAAACTGCAAAGTTTTAACAAAATTGGACCCGATTTACGACTTTTATGATGAGTTATGCATGATATTGTTGAACAAATCAACCAAAAATTTATGACGTCCGCGCTCTTTACGGAGCACCAGACAGTCATTCAGTTTTGAATTTCGGTTGAATAAAACAGACAGATAACTTAATAGCTGATGGATGCATCTTGATATGGACAAAAAACATAAAAAAACTAATGCTGCTAGAATAAGAGGAATGTTTTTTATGATGATTAGATACATAAGCACGCGATTTTGGTTGGAGTTGAACAAAAAAGTAAACGAAAATAAGTAAAGTGATGCCGTTTTCTCCCTTAATGGTGACCTGACTTTGAATGATTAAAAGATGAATGCACAATATGATACAGAAGTAGAAATGCACATGAAAATAGATAATATCCTCCTATATCAAAATACATGAAAAGACATTTAAATTCTATACAGATGAGAGGTGTTGTTATTTTTTGTAAAATGTCAAAGGGATAGGGCCACGAAGCCCGATATTGGCCCTAATTTTGATAAATTTTGAACATTGTACTTCATAGAATTTTTAAGTGTTATTTGACATTTTGAAACTTTCTCTACTGAATCACGAATCTACTTTTTGTAAAAATTGCTTTTATCAACACCTTTTAGCCCTTTGAAAACACCAAAATAGGTCATATTCGGCGAAATTGATGCAAAAACTCAATATTTCTATTAAATAAGCAATGGCCGCATGCATTAACTGTGATGGAAAATTTATATGTGGAAGATTATCATTATATCCTCTTGTCATAAAAGTTTTTTCTTAGTTAACGCATGCGGCCACCTTGAATTCTACGACAAAAGACAAAATTCCTAGCATTTTTCGCCATATTTTGTCAATTACGTCAAAATGACGTCACTTCATGACGTCATTACAGTTAAATGGCACATTGTTTGGTGATATTATTCTTTTCATGAAAAGCGGTAAACATTCGTGTATTTTCATGAGAGATATCAAGTATTCCTCATGAAATTTATTTTAAGAGAAAAATCAAGGGCCGATTTAGGGGTCTCGTGGCCCTACCCCTTTATAGTGGACATCTGACGACGTCGTTACTTTTTATTAGCTGCTCCGTTACCTAGAACCTTACGTTGTTCAAAAGGGCATTTAGAAGGTTATTATTGACCAATCGTATTGAAAATTCGTATATGTATTCAAAATTATCTGTATTATAAAGAAATCAACATGGCTTTTATCAAATTCTACAGATCTTTCCTTAAATGGTGTTGTCCATGAACTTTCGGAACAGCCCACGTAGAGCACAAAATTGTTCATTTCGGATTGGATATTTAGATTTATTCATTGAAAGAAAAAAACAAAACAAAACAAAAAAACAGGGAAACATAAATGAAAATTTTGAGTAGTTTTTACTTGAAAAGAATTAAATGTATATATTTGAATGTCTATTCGACATCTTTGTCCCATGTTAATCCAAAGTACTCATTTTAGTCGACTTCAGTTTTAGTCACTAATTGCTTGCAGCTGCCATTTTCAAACTGTGAGCAAAATAAGATTGAAAATTTAGAATTACAATGAAAATTTATTTTAACAGAAAGGATGTGCAATTTGGGAGCAAGAAATCTACAACAATTTCAGATACAAAAGTCCTAGGGAATATTTTCACACCTTTGAAGCTGATGTAAGTACAGTTAACTGCCACATTATTATTGTATAAATTTGACTGATATCTGAGATTCTCATACAATAATTTATCGTACAAATATGAATCCGTTTTTTGTAATGATCTTGGCAGGACGTACAGGCTGGATTGAATTTCGCCAGTGAAGATGAAGCTCAGATCTTCAAGAAAGCTGTGGAGCAAAAATTACTGGAGAGACATCAGCGGAGAATCGGTAAATCTATAGAATACATGCTACTGTGTCTTCTGATACATTTGAATTGAAATCAGTTGTGACCATTTTCACTTTGTTTTCGCGATAAATTCCATAAAGACCTTATGTTTCAAAAAAGTTCTGTATGTTTACTTATTTTAGTAGTATTCATTATTTGGCAGAGTTAGCACTGTGGAGACTGTGCTTATCAAAAGATTATGCTTAAAAAATTTTAAGTCAATTGCACGAGCTCATGATTACGTAATGTTTCAATTTACTCAATGTACCCTGTTTCTACTGAAATTCGGTTGAACTAAAAGAAGTGCCTGTACAGTTTATAGAAGAATTTCCGCTGATCTTTGATTATTGTTTTCAGAGAGAAGGAGAAAGAATCAAAGTGTTCATGGAAGTTCAAGTCAGGCTCAGCCTCCGATGCAAACAAGTATTAGTATTACACGTAAGTTAGTTCCTAAGGCAAAATGAAGTACTGTTATGGCCGAACAATTTCTCTAGTTTCCATTAAATTTTCACATGTCCGGTTAATAGATAATGATTTCACTGAATTGTAACAGTATTCACATGATGTATGTAAGATTTGGTATGTCTTGATAGTTCTCTTGGCAAAAACGGAGGCTGTAAATGTGACGAATAACCACTATAGAATCCTCTGTCTTGAAAACAAAAAAATTCAATGATGTAAAAAATCTTAAGTCAAGGGATCAATAGAGTAGTTTGAATAAAGGCAGATTTGTGGTTTCTTAAAGACCGAAGATAGTACAAGATGGTGGTTTTGTACATGTAGAAATAAAGTGCTACATGTACTACTAAGAAAAGGTCAGATCAAATTTTGAAAGAATAATTAGTCCTGTAATGATTTTTTTCTGGAAAACTACAATTAAAATGGTCATGAATTTACAATTGTGTATTTATCAAGCTGCTCCGTCAGGTCCTTCCTCTCCGCCCATTGATATGAGTACCAGAACTCCGAGCTCTACATCTCTGAACAAAGACTATAAGGACAAGAAAGGTAAAAAGGACAAGAAAAAGAAGCTGACCAAGCAGGATATAGGTACTCCTACTGACTTTAGACACGTCAACCATGTAGGCTGGGACCCTGATAAAGGTTTTGAGGTTAGTAAAAAGCCTAAACTCTGTAGAGATTTGATTTCAGAATTGAACACATGTATGAATATTAGTTAGTACTTTTGAACATGTACTGTCAATCCAATCTGGTATTTATATGTTACTAGAGGACAATTCCCAAGCTGGTCTGATTTATCTACATGTTTGTTTATAATCATAAAGAAATTTAATTTTATATTTGGAATTTATAAGATGTTACTTCCAGTTGTCTGTATTGTACAAACTTATTTTCTGCTGCACTTGACTGGGTTAAAAATAGAAAAGCAAAATTGTTGTGTGAGGTACACTTTGTCACATTCCATAATGAATGTGGTTTGATTTTATAATACTTGAATTAAGGTATTCGATGTATAATAAGAATTACTGTGTAAAATCAGTATTTTTGTTGATCGAGTAAAAGCATACATGAAGTTTTCCTTGCTTTAAGACATTTTTATCTAGCTTTAAGACATTTTTATCTATTTCCGTTCAACTTGTCATTAAAGATTTGTGACCCTAATTCTGTCCAACATCGGCTGACTTTGGCCCACATTGGTAACATACATTTTTCATAGTAAAAACAAACCGGAAGTAGTTTGATTATACATCTAATACCTTAAGATTGATGTCAGTATATATGCGTTTTGTTTTTTCTCTCTTTAGATGGCTAACCTAGATGAGGACATGAAGTCACTCTTCCAAAAAGTTGGGATAACCGATGACCAACAGGTGGACAAAGAGACCCTGGACTTTATTTATGATTTCGTAGACAAGCATGGAGGTATTGAGCAGGTAAAGAAGGAGATGGCGAGACCCCCACCACCCCCGGCCCCTGTCAGTAAGTGTATTTCGTACTATAATTATATTCAGGAATCCTTTATGCAATATTTCCAACTAAAGATCATATTTGTATTTTTTTGCCTCTGGGCATATTGTTTATGTTCCGTTAGTTGTCCTTCTGTTCTTCCATAAATTTTGAGTAGTAAGCAATAAGACTTTCTATATTTCACGTTCTTTTTGTGAACAGACCTATATGTTATGGTAACAAGGGTTGACCTTGTAACCTTGACATCCAACTTGCTTGGTGTTTGACTTTAGATGGCAACTGATGGAGATATGTTGTTTCACACATACATATTTATTTTCGAATAAGGCCATTTCTTTGTTATTTTCTGTTTTGCGTCCTCGTGCTGGTAGGTTTTGAGCCCATAACAAAATTAAAATGATAAATTCTTCGCAAATTTAATGTACTTTTTACACAAATTATAGAGATATTGTTTAATTCTTTACATGTATATTAAATGTAAACATGTAAAAGTACTTCAATGATTCAAGACATTCATTCTTTTATTTAGTCCCCTACCGGCAACGCCGAAGGGGACTCTTAGTTTCCTCTCGGTCTGTCTGTCCGTCCGTCCGTCTGTCTGTCCGTCTGTCCGAATATCAGTTTTCCGGACTTTTTTCTGCAACGGATAGAGATATTCAAATGAAATTTGATACACAGCTTGGTCTTGGATAGTTACAGAGCAAGTTCGACTTTCGTCACGCTTGACCCATTTTTCGAGGAGTTATGCCCCTTGATGACTTGGAAAATCCAGTTTTTGTCAGTTTTCCGGACTTTTTTCTGCAACGGATTGAGATATTCAGATGAAATTTGATACACAGCTTGGTCTTTGATAGTTACAGAGCAAGTTCAACTTTCATCAGGCTTGACCCATTTTTCAAGGAGTTATGCCCCTTGATGACTTGGAAAATTCAGTTTTTGTCAGTTTTCCGGACTTTATTCTGCAACGGATGGAGATATTCAGATGAAATTTGATACACAGCTTGGTCTTGGATAGTTACAGAGCAAGTTCGACTTATGTCAGGCTTGACCTATTTTTCGAGGAGTTATGCCCCTTTATGACTTGGAAAATTCAGTTTTTGTCAGTTTTCCAGACTTCTTTCTGCAACAAATAGAGATATTCAGGTGAAATTTGATACTCAGCTTAGTCTTGGATAGTTACAGAGCAAGTTCAACCTTCACGCTTGACCTCTTTTTCGAATCGATAAAGCAGATAAAACCTCAGAACTGAGCTGCACAGTCAGTAAGTTTAATTTAAACTCATATATGTTTAATTGAAGAGTAATTCATAGGCAGAGTTGCAGGACATAAATATATGCTGCCGGTAGGGGACTATATCGCTCAGCGATCATAACATTTTTGTCTTAAATCTGTTAATGTTCTAATGAAACAAGTTTCTGTCAGATTTCACATGGTACTTATAGTACATCACATACAATGAAATTGCAAAGTTGTTTAATATGCTTGTTTGTTTTTCTCCCTGGCTAGCTGGTAGATTTTTAATTTTCGAAAAGGACGCAAAACAGAATAAAAACAAGAGATGGCCTTACTTCAGTACCAAATTATGGTGAATTTATCATGAAGCTGTTGTTTATGAAATAAAAAATATATGTATTTTTAAAGCTGTGTAGATTAAGAAAATAAAACTGAAATCTTATGAAATATTGATGAAACAAATCACTTTTAAAAGACTTTAACTTTGCATATTATTGTGAGTGTTGGCCAAGTCAGTTCACAGTTATAGGACAGTGCAATAAATTAATGTGTATACACACTTTAGATGCAATAAATAAGAGAAAACTAAGATAACAATATGGTTGATTTAAGATGTAAATGTCAATAATATGTTTTAAAACATGTATGTTTTACAGGTCATCCACCTCCTCCTCCTAGAACTGTACAGAGTAGACCTCCTCCTGCAGGACGCCAGCCTACAAGTGCTCCCCCTCCTCCCCCCTCCAGACCTGGTATCGGGGCCCCACCACCCCCACCAAGCAGGGCAAGGGGTATGGGGGCACCACCAGCACCACCCTCTCATGGTCCACCCCCTCCTCCCCCACAGTCAGCCAAGGCACCACCTATGATGGCCAGTAGTAGTGCCCCTGCTGCCCCTCCCCCACCCCCTGCTCCCGCTCCTCCCCCACCCCCTCCTGCACCTCCAGCAGCAGGGGGGCCACCCCCTCCCCCAGTACCCAGTGATGGAAGGTCAGCTCTGCTGTCATCTATCAGAGAGGGAATGTCCTTGAATAAAGTAACACCCAATGAGAATCGTAAAGCTGGTGGAGGTAGAGGCAACTTACTGGATGAAATCAAGGCTGGTGCTTCCCTGAAACATGTAAGTACAAATATAAGTGTACATGTATGTGTTTTACGGTGTCATTTATTGAGTAGGGCCATGTAACAGGTCTACTGTCTGTGCTGCTCACTTGAAAAATTGGAAAATAGAAGTTTTGTCTCATTTGTCGATTTATTTTCGATCGAAATTCATATAGGGAGATAGTAACCTGCGATGTACGTTATATGTCTGTACAACCAATACTAAGCTCATAGTGAAAGAAAATGGATTTAAATGGAGATTTTTCAATGTTTATTTTAGTGTGACGCGGTTGACATTCTCCATAGACTCAATATCAAACATTGGCGATGTCACGCTAAAATTAACATAGAAAACACCCCATCTAAATGTATTTTCTTTCACTATGAGCGTAGTATTGGTCGCACTGACATATAACATACACCGTTAGTTACGAGAATTCGAGATCTATCCTCCTATATGAATTTGAATTTGAATATTAGCTGACAAAGTAGACAAAACTTCAATTTAGTGATTTCTGAAGTGAGCTGCGTTGACAGTAGGAATTGTAAAGCTTTTGAGAACAAACATTAAGTACATTTTCATGAATGTAAATAAATTTATTTGAGGCTAAAATCTACGAAAAAGTGTCAAGAATTTGGTAAAAGAAAAAATCTTGTGAATATTTTTGTCAAATGTATGGCAGGTAAATATGTATTGGAGATAGGGGAGGTATTCGAAGTCCTTGTACATTTTATACTTATAACACTTATTCCCTGTATGACAAAGGAGACAATTTTTTGACAATTGTCATCTAAATCAGTTGATTGAAATTTAGGTTGATGATCAAGAGGAGAGACCAAAATCCAACATAGAATCCCAGGGTGGGATAGCAGGTGCCCTGGCTAAGGCTCTGAAAGACCGTCAGAAAAGGATTCAAGGATCAGGTTAGTACCTAATAACATATATTAGTTTAACTCTTGCAGTATATATGGTTAAAACTTGAGTTCTCATCCAGAGTTATTGGTGTAGTCTCATGTGGCTAGGGTCAAAAACAGTAAGAATGTGTTAATCACTTTGACATTTATTAGTGCAGACGTATGAAGAAAAACACAGTGTCCGCCAATGCTGACAGAGAACTGCCTTCTAGTAAGAAGTTTCTAAATACGATGCACCACACGTACATGTTCTGGATATGTAGGAGGCCCTTAAGAGATTCATTGTATGAATACTTCTTACATCTCAGGGCTTCGATCGGCCTGATTTGGGGCCCATATTTGGCCCCATTCCCAATACAAAATACTATGTTTTTTTCCCAATTGATTTACCTATTTTTCCCAATTTGACACCCCATGGAAAAAAAAGAGTTAAAATTGTTAACTTTCAAGTGAAAAGGCATCAAATTTATTTTCTACAATTTTTGAGAAAACACCGCTATTTTTCCCAATTTTAAAGGCCCCAGCCCATTCCTAAAAATGGGTGTGAGAGCCCTGCATCTGTATAGGACGTATGAATACCAATATGGGTGTGGTGTTTAATGGTGGTAATTTATAGTACATATGTAGTGATGAGTGATATGTTAGAGGCACACACTGAGGATAATAGATACCAATAAGAGCATTTTCATGTCTAATGATTCATATTAGCAGTTGCTAACTTTGTTTGGTAGAAGTGTTTCCAATACCTACAGAACTGAATCAAGTTTTACATTGATAATTATCTATATTCATGTAAAATTCTTTATTTCAGATGATGAAGATGAAAGCGATGATGAGGAAGTAGATGACGATGATGAGGAATGGGATGATTAGATGACTGACGATGATGAGGAAGAAGCAGATGATGGAGATGAGGAATGGGATTATTAGATCAATTCTGAAAACATATTGTCAGATAAATTCTATAAATCTTTTTGGTGACATTTAAGAAACTTTTTATTCACGTTATGAATTTATTACAAATTTTTAAAAGTATATTTAATATATATAATATGATTTCATTACTGTATTAAAGCATACATTAACATGCTACTCACTGAAATTCCAATTATGCTTTATGTATAAAAATAGACATTCCTTTCTTGATATTCAAATGTATATGTCAAATATTCTCTGATATTAGAGTTTTGTTAAATTTTAAGGATTTATCGATCATTTTGCACATTATTGCTTCATTTATTAATCTCAAACAGCAGAGTGTATATTATATACATATGCACAGGGCATATCTTATACAATTTGATTTGAAATTTCTGAACGATTCTCAACTGAGATTTGTTAAAAGTGTTAAAATCATTGCATATGCACAGAATATTATACCGATATGTATGTGTATCATCAACACATTATCATGAGTATTTAACTTGATAGAAGTTATCTTGTAAGCACCCTTACATAATGACATTTATTTTGATTATTTGATTTCTTTAATTATGACTTCTGTCATTGTCCTTCAAGTAGCATCTAAATTATCTAAAGTAATCTAAAGTAGTCTTAATTAAAAAAACATTGCTTAAAGGTGCATGAATGCAGAGAATAATTTTGATTCCTTACCCAATTTGTATATGATACTTGTGTAAACTTATTTCTTAAAATAAATTCAGGATAAGGATGAGCAAGTGTTTTATTTAGTCATTATGAAATTTAAATTAAGAGTAAAGAATGAAGACTACGATGCAGACAGAGAATTCTGTGTGAATTGTGACTGAGTTGATGTATGCCTAGACCTCGATAATGTAGGTACTTATAGTGGGTTTGAACCTAAATAGAGCTTATTTTCCCTTTGAAACAAGCATTGCTGACATGCATCTGTGTTTTTGAAAGGTTGTGTGTAAGGGAGTGTGCATGTCTCTCTGTCTGCTACTTTGTGAGCACACGATCAGACATCTTCCACAAATATTGGCCATAAAGTGAGGTGAAATCTAATGATTCTCCAGGTTAAAATTCAAGGGAGAAAATATGTGTTTGTAGTGTCAAATATGTGGTTTCAAGGAGATATATTGCATTGCATTGCACTTTAAAGTTCAAGGTAATACCAAGACAGGATCTAATGCAGTCTACAGGTTCAGTTCCTTTTATCAATAGCTTTATTTTGTCTGAACCTCCAGAGAAACCTTTTGAAGTATCAAAAGGTTCAAAGACAATCAACCCATAAAGCCATCTGTCCCAAATAAGTGATGCTAGTATATAATGCAATTCTGGCCTCTCTCTGTATGTCTTGTTATTATACAATGCCGCTATACAGAATATCGGTGCAGGGTTGTTGAATTATTTTGGCATAAACCAGTTGAAGGCATTAGATGTAAAATGAAGGATAATTGGTTCACCCATTTATTGAGTTTGGAATTCCAAACTTATGACATAGTTATAATATAAAGATTTATTGAAAAATTTTCATCAATGCAATTTTGAAAAAGGTAAGTTCCTGTAAGAGTTATTTGCCCTCAGAGTTTACGTTGAAGTCTATGGGAAAACTTGTATTTTAGTCATATTTTCCAAGAAAATGATGGGGGCTCAAATATGGATGGATGAAAAATTTCTAAAAGTTAGTATTTATCAATCTTCACCAAAAAATCTCAAGTTCACCATTTAGATCTTTCGCAATTGATTTTTAAAGTATTGTAAAAAAGTTTGTGCAACATCAAAAGCTATATAGAAATATGAAATAATTTATACACATCATTTCAATATTTTGGACATGATTTTGTTCATTATACATCTAATACCTTAAGTAGAAAATATGTACACAGAAGTTTTGCATGTTTATATTTACGAACTTCAAAAACTGGTACATCTGCATGGTATTTTTAGCTCACCTGAGTGATTAAGCTCAAGCTCGATTAAGCTTTTCTTGTGAGCGCGAATCCTCTGAATCTGTGAATAGTACAAAATGAATTGTGTACCTGATATTTTGTTTGAGCCTATAACCCCCAGGGTCTTGGAAAATGCGCGTGGTCATTTTCTCCTGTATAACTCTATGTAATCTTGTGAGCAGTAATTCTCAGAAAGTATAATTGATAGAAAGATAATTCTTTTAGCATTATACTCAGTCTGTGGTCTAGTTGTACACCTGATATTTTGTTTGAGCCCCTCACCCCCAGGGTCTTGGAAAATGGGCGTGGTCATTTTCTCCTATATAACCTTATGTAATCTTGTGAGCACCAATTCTCAGAAAGTATAATTGATAGAAAAACGAACTCTTTTAGCATTATTCTCAGTCTGTGGTCTAGTTGTGCACCTGCTATTTTGTTTGAACCCCTGACCCTTCAGGGTCTTGGAAAATGAGCGTGCATGGTCATTTTCTCCTTTATAATTCTATGTAATCTTGTGAGCACCGATTCTTAGAAAGTATAATTGGTAGAGAGTATTTTTTTTCCATTACATTAATCATTTCCCTGATCTCCATGGTCTTGGAAAATTGGTGTGTCACTTTAATAGATTAATTTAAGCAAACATCCAGGAGAGCTTCGGTCTCATCAGAGACTTTTGGTTAACACATGAAGTCCTGTTGGAATCTTGTATCTACTTGTGATGATGTCATCCCTAATGAGATATAACTTGTTGAAATACGCGAAAATTTCCATTATGTAATAATTAATAATTAGTAGGGACGAATGAAAAAAGATAAATTTGACCAAAAGGGGGCCACATCGCTAACCTGAGTTGCAAACAAAAGAAAAGTAGTGGACGATTCGGTGGAGGCCCTTGAGTACTTGCTTCCTTAAAGGTTTCGTGACTTTATGAGCATCAGTTTTGGAGATGTCAAAAGTCAGCCAATCAGCCATCATATTTGTTGACCGATAGGCATGAAAAACATAAAAACACCACAGACAAAGAAACAATACATAGACAAGGACATTTTTGTATATAAACACAGAACATTGAAGAGTACATGTCAGTCGACCCATGGTCCTAGCAAGGATCGAACCAGCAATTATAAGATTACTAGCCCAATGCCTTATCCGCTAGACCACAGCGACAACAAAACAAACTTGGTACAGGACCTTTAGTACTTGCTTCCTGTAAGATTTTGTGAAATTATGTGCCGCGGTTGCAAAGGAAAGTAAAAAAGGTGTCGGCAAATAAGAACCCTAAACCGCCATATTTGTTGACTTACTATCCATGAAAAACACAAACTTCGTAGAGGACCTTTAGTACTTACATCCTGTAAGGATTCTTGAAATTCTGAGCATCGATTGCAGAGGAAAAGTCGAAAATGCATCAGCCAAACAGAGCCCTCGTCGGCTATATTTATTGACCGATCGGCACGAAAAACACAAACATGGTAGCGGACCTTGAGTACGGGATATGCTGTAAATTCTGTGCTGCGGTTGCAGAGGAGAAGTCGAAGATGCGTCAGCCAAGTAGAGACCTCGGCGGCCATTTTGATATTTTGATTTGAAAATGCTGTTTGTACTTTCCAATTTTTCTTCTCTCTTGATGGGTATATGATAAGGAAATGGAATTTATTTTATGAAATGAGCAAGTTCAAGATTTTCATGATATTTGCTAAGTCCAAGGGCCATAACTCTTGCAAAAATTGGTCAATCGAAATTAAACTCGAACTTCATCTGTACCACACTATAATGTATTCACATACTAAAAATCAGCTCATTTTCTACAATAACAGCCAAGAAATGTCCAGAAAACTGAAAAATTCATGAAATTTGCTAAGTCCAAGGGACATAACTCTTGTGAAAATAGGTCAATCGAAATTAAACTCGAAGTTGATCTGTATCACACTATTATGTATTCACATACTAAAAATCAGTTTATTATTTGCAATAACAGCCAAGAGAAGTCCAAGGACCATCACTCATGTAAAAATAGGTCAATGGAAACTACAATCAAAGGAGCTGTAAGAATAAGGGCTTGATTTAGCCCTGAAATCATACGATTATTTCTTGTGCGCTGTCCTTCCTTTGACGACAAAGGTTGTTCAGGATAAAAATATGATGTATTAGAAGATTTCTCATAAGTATTTTATTTTAAAAAAATTGATGTAAGATTTGATAATTACGGCTTGAAAGGTAGAAGGTAACAGTGTCTGAAATGTCAAATAGCGAACGAAAATATGAAAAAAGGCATTTTTTACATAAATTTTATTTGTTTTATGATTTGATCCCCTCTTATTTTAAAAATGAAAAAGAAAAAATGACTTCGAAACCAGTATGTCAATGTAATCGTTAAAATACGCAATCCGGAAACTGAAAACCGTTTTATTTTATACTAAACAGCCATATTGTAAGCTTTCAGACGCGAAATACACACTGTGTAGAAACAGACATCTTTATATCATTTATTTCATTCGTGTATGTTGTATATTTCGATCATCGGAATCCACTCAGAATAGATTGTTCCATTGTATAACAAAAAGAAATGGACAACTTTTATATATCTATCCGCTTTTAAGTCAGATTCTTAATAAATAGCCCATCCCCCCTTTTTTTCGTTTTTCGCCCCTGGGACATCGTTCCACCCCGAGTTACAGAACCACACTTGGTCAGAAAATTGGTATAAATAAAATACACCTGTGGTAAAAGTGACATTCTCTAACTCGGAGTGGAACAATGTTGTAGAAAACTTTTCCGTTTTCTATTGATTTCTATAGAAGAAAAAAACACACGTTTTAACCCAAATATCGGTATTGTTATTGATAATTTATTCAACCGGACATTAGATTCAGATATGCATTAAGTTAGTTGATATTTCTACTGAAAAATTTCTTCAAATTTCCCAATTTGAGATTTCGACTTTTTCAGGGCAGATTTTACGTCTTATTCTTACAGCTCCTTTGGTCTGTATCACAATAAGATGTATTCGTATACCAAAAATCAGTTCATCACCTGCATTAGAACCGAGGAAAATCCGGAAAACTGAAATTTTCATGTAATTTGCTAAGTCCAAGGGCAATAACTCTTGTAAAAAAGTCAATCAAACTAAACTCAAACTTGATCTGTATCACATTGAGATATATCCACTTACCAAAAAAATGAGTTCAATATATGCAACAACAGCGAAAAAAAATGCAGAAAACTGAAACTGTGACTGACAGACGGACTGACAGACAGACAGACGGACGGACGGACAGACAGATAGACCGAGAGGAAACTAAGAGACCCCTTCGGCGTTGCCGGTAGGGGACTAATAATAAAAATCAAGTAAGCCTCTATCAAAATACAACAAAAGACTGTCAAATTATTACATGAATTGGAATTTCCCCTTTTTTGATATGCAAACTGTTGCACAGTGAAACGCTCAAACGTTGTCTACCTAGAATGAAATAATTCATTATCCCTAGCCTAATAAGGCTACATACCTAATATTTTTCCATCAAATAATTTAGATACAGTATGGTGCGTGATATGCATCTTAGTAAATACATTTAAATTCATATAACAAACAGTAAGAACTCCCCCGATTATGGACAAAAATTAAAATCATTCATTACTGAAATTACAAATCAATGTTCATGATATCTCTAAGTATTCTTTGATTGATTTTAAAAAGGTCGACTATCTGTGCCTTCACAAGTCAAATAAAGAATACCACCGTTTCACCCCAGCAAACGAGAGTGATGCCAATTTAATCATGGCATTAATGTGATTGATATTTGACTCCAAAAGAAACTCTCGGTCAGATTTTAAATGTATCTGAAAATTTGTTGATGTGACTGAAACGATAAACAAAAGAAATAACTATATCAATATAGAATCAATGCACGTAAACAGACCCAAAGAGCATACAATGAAACTAATTTAAGTATGAGTTAGTTTAATCAATTCACTCCTTAGCTTACCAGACTGTCGTCAAATAAGGCTTATGTTATGATGATGAAGCTTGATGGTGAAGATGAGGAGAGAATGGAAATTAGAAAGGAGTTGCTGCATTATCAATGTATCCAATTCATAGCATCATTAAAGAACAGATAAATTTGCAGCATAGACCAGACATGCACGTTTCGGGTACTTAACCTTCGTCAGTGATCCCCAATCTAAACAATGTAATATGGCTAAAGAGTGTGAAATTGTCAAAATTGAAATATATGTTCATAGTACCAATTTTATTGTACTACACACGTGTTTGGTCAGTAGTACTTCATGCCAAACCGTTAAAATAAAGCCGAAGTGAATTTTCCTGGCGCCATCTACAATACAGAGTTATAATTTAATTCCTCTTGCAAAATTTCGCGTAGGGTTTATTCAGAAGCGTACCGGTATGTAAGTGAAAAATATGGCCAAAAATCGTTGGAGGGTAGGAAGTTATGTTCAAAACTGTACCGAAATACGTATCAGGATGGGGGATATGATGCTTCAGGACCCATGTTTTAGAAATTTCAAGAAATTTTGATAATAGATATTTTCGAATGCGTTAAAGAAACAATCAACCGAATCGGACTTGGCTACATGTGCCCTCGGGGTCTCCTGGTCCACCAGCAGTGACACTCACCAAGTGGTACAAATGTTAAACGACTTCAAATTCACTAGCAGCATTAAAGAACAGATAAATATGCAGCATGGACAAGGCATGCACATATCTGAGTACTTAACCCGAGTCAATGATTCTCAATCTTAACAATGTAATATGACAAAGAGTATGAAAAAGTATTATGTCCAAACTGTACCGAAAGACGTAGCAGGATCGGTGGAATATGATTCTACAGGACCCAGGTTTTAGAAATTTTAAGAAATTTTGATAACAGATATTTTCGAATGCGCTGAAGAAACAATCAATCGAAGTTGATCGGACTTGGCTACATGTGCCCTCTGGGGCTCCTGGTCCATCATCAGTAACACTCACCAGGTGGTACAAATGATAAACGTCTTCATATTCGATAGCATCAATAAGATTTGTCATTTCAATAATTTCAGTGCATCAACTGCACAACTTAAAAAAATTGAATATGATATCACCATTGATAAATCCCTTAATTTGAAAATAATTTATCAAATTTAGAGATAGACGTATGATACCCCGATGACTTACCGTCCACAGGCGTATGATACCTCGGTGACTTACCATCCACAGACGTATGATACCTCGGTGACTTACCGTCCACAGACGTATGATACCTCGGTGACTTACCATCCACAGACGTATGATACCTCGGTGATTCCCGTCCACAGACGTATGATACCTCGGTGACTTACCATCCACAGACGTATGATACCTCGGTGATTCCCGTCCACAGACGTATGATACCTCGGTGACTTACCGTCCACAGACGTATGATACCTCGGTGATTCCCGTCCACAGACATATGATACCTCGGTGACTTCCCGTCCACAGACGTATGATACCTCGGTGACTTACCGTCCACAGATGTATGATACCTCGGTGACTTACCGTCCACAGATGTATGATACCTCGGTGACTTACCGTCCACAGACGTATGATACCTCGGTGACTTACCGTCCACAGACGTATGATGCCTCGGTGACTTACCGTCCACAGACCTATGATACCTCGGTGACTTACCGTCCACAGATGTATGATACCTCGGTGACTTACTGTCCACAGACGTATGATACCTCGGTGACTTACCGTCCACAGACGTATGATACCTCGGTGACTTACCGTCCACAGATGTATGATACCTCGGTGACTTACCGTCCACCAGAACGGAACGTTATGAGCAGAAGCAAGCTATGAGGAGAGTCAGATGGAACGTTGTGCTTCACAAAAAGCAATATTCTCGTTAAAATGTAAAGATGCTTCTGAAATTAAACAAAAAAAGATACAATTTGAATACATTGATGTGTGAATAATAAGAAAAAAGAGTAGCACAATTTCTATATCATATTTCAGAGAATGTGATCAGTATAATTTACTTGTATGTTTTAAAACATACCAACGACAACTGCTCCGTTAGAAAGGGTACCTAACATATCGAGACTAGATTGTTTTACAGGCTGGCTACAAAGGCCCGAATAATAATAATAACCATTTATTAGAGAATTTAAAACTATACTGTTGATGTAGTCTTGGTAAACCCGCAGAAGCGAGAGGACTGTATGGAAACATATTGATACTAATAGTAATTATCTGAAATGTACTAGAAAATAACCATAGATGATTTTTGTAAGTAAATTATTTGTATTGTGGAATGTGATTCTTCCTTCCTCTTGCTTTATGATTCACGATATGAGGAGTCTGAAGAAAGCATTGTTGGATGAATATGATGGCATAGAATTTCTGCCACGAGAAAACCAGACAGCAAAAACAGTCGTCAAAGTTAAATTCATTATGACTATGCTTCAAGAGCTAAATGAAAAGGAACAGAAATTCACGATGTTGGGATATTTCAACATCAGCTGGAAAGATGAATTTCTAAGTTGGAATGGATCCGAATACAATGGAATAAGGAGTATAACTCTTCCGCGCGACAAAGTATGGCGACCTTCAATTGCACTGGTCAATCCTGCAGAAGATCTGCCGTTTTTAAAAGGTTCTTCAGAAGATACCGTATTAAGAGTGAACCATGAAGGCGTGATAGTCTGGTTTCCGGGTGAACGATTGAGTGTTCGATGTGAAATGGACGTGAGTAACTATCCCTTTGATGAGCAGCATTGCAAGGCAGTGTTATCAATGTGGGGTAAGCCTCACACACTTCTGGAATTCGAAGCAATGGCTAACAAAGTGGTGTTTTTAGATATCACAGAACATCCTATATGGACAATCAAGGGTACAAATGTACGGAAATCTGTTTCCAGATTCAGGGAATCCATCTACATTATGGACTTCTACTTTGCAAGGAAACCTCTGTTCACCATAGGGACCGTTATCCTTCCGATCATCATGTTGTCCTTCATAAATGACCTGGTCTTCTTGTTACCTAACAGTTCAGGGGAGAGGAACTCCTTTGCTATGACATCTTTCCTGGCCTATGCCGTATTCATCAGCTCAGTTTCCTCCAGCCTTCCTGAAGACTCCACGCGTATATCTTGCATAACACTCTACCTGTCTGGGCTGCTGGCTAAAAGCGTCGTCATCGTCTTCATCGTTGTTCTACAGAGCAGAAGAGTTGAAAAACCGACATATGAGGATAAGAAAGAGTACAAAATAGAGGACAAGGAAAGTGAGAGAAGAAAACCGACGGCACGCCATTTGTGTAACTACGATTTGAATATCTTCTTTATGTTCTTTACAGCTACACTTCTGTTCACAACATTGTTCTTCGTCATGACGCTTGTCTTAGGGGAGTCAAGGAATGTAGAGTTAATATAAGCTCCTCGATCCGTCTGATTCTTTTAATAACCCTTCAACAGTCAATATAAATTTGGAAATCTAGATTTCAAGTTCGATATAACGGAATATATTGAACGAAGTATAAGGTGGTAGTCTTCCTTTGTATGTGGTAGTATCTCATAGACACTTTATATACACCATACTGTTCAATATGCACTCATTTTGTTTGATCTCATAACATACGAGTTGTTATGTGTAAATGTATGCAAACATATTTGGTGAAATTAAATGCAATATTGAATATTGAATAATATTATATAAGTGATTTGTATCAACAAGTCAGATTGCTAGCTCCGTAGTTCCGTATTTTACGATATTGCACAGCTGTGCGCCTCGCTTTCGATTCTTCATCTAGAATAGAGAGAATATGAATGAATTACTCACAACTGGGTAATGATTCCGATGAATAATGAAACATAAAGATGTTTGATGAACCAAATTCGTGCAACAGGTACATTTTTAAGTGTACTTGACTTCATATTATCAATGACGTCGTAACATCAATGAAGTCAAATACGGCGCCAAATGAGAAGTGACGTTACGAGAAGAATGTCTTCTTTTGTGATTTGAAGTTTCTAAAAATACGGAGTGATGATGAGACCATGATTCTTTCTTTTTCTTCTTTTTTTTTGCACATAAAAACATAGACCTTGTGGTAAAATATAAAGTGATTATGGTTTGGATAGTAACACAGAACTCTAGTAAGATTTAGATTTTAACTGAAGGATTGTGATTATATAATATAACAAAGATGGACAGGGTATGAAAAATATTGCACAGCTACAACAAAGTATATTGACCTCGGCCTTCAGCCTCGGTTAATATAATATGTCGTAGTCGTGCAATATTTTTGCATATTGTACTCATACCCAGTCCATATTTGTATACTGTTATACATGTACAAAGACTGATGACAAGTGTTTTCTCTTAGCGTGAATTTATTTATATAGAGGATGCTCACTCCTCCCGGGCACCTGGTCATGCCTCCATGCAGAGATCGCTATTGTCTTGTTAATGGAGAAAGACATAACTTTGTTGCCTGAACTACGAGTGGTGCTTGTCCTTTGGTACACTTTTTAACACGCGTGATGATCATGTTGCCGAAAAAATCTTAGTATTTACGATATGAAATATCACTGCACACGTGGAAGAAATATCACATTTAGTTTCATAACAGTTTTAATCCTCTCCTTGATTTGGACTTCTCGAAGTAGAGAGATATCTGCCCATTTCGAGCGGTTTCTGACGTAAACTAATTGTGACGTCATCAATTCTATATACGGAAACCAGAGACACTAACCTAGTGGTTGAGGTTGAAATTGTCAATATTTATAGAATAACTGTCTTTTGGAATGTGATTATACATGTACTGTGATAACCTACAATGGATCGAGGAATTATGTTCCATAATGCGCGTTAGCGCATTATGAGAAACATAATTCCTCGATCCATTGTAGGTTATCACAGTATAATCACATTCCAAAAGACAGTTATTATATATATTTACATCATATTTTTCACGCTTAAAATAACGTTTAGATACGTTTAAAACTCCGTTGCTAAGGCTCTGTTACTACGTACCGTCCTACTTCAAATCCTGTCAAGGTACTATGACGTCATAGTTCAAATCGAGCCACCGCGGTTATACTCCTATAATCACAGTGTAAATTCTATACAAATGAATGGGCATATGTAAATATTGAAATATATTGTTCTATCATAAAATGTCAGTGCACCGTATGCGCATTTCGACAATTTAAATGTCTCATCAGTGATGCTCATGGCTGAAAGGGAGGTAATCCAAATTAAATGAAATTATTAAGAGCAAATTAAGTCTTATCTTAATGAATATGAAGACGTTTAACAGCAATTCTCTGTAAGAACCAAAGAATTCCAAAACATGTTGGCACGGCATGTCATGGATTTTTGAGATTTTTGGTATGGAAGTTCAATATGAAGTACTAGTATGTAAATCAACCCCAGTTTTTTCAAAAAGGTTGTCGTTGCCATGGTAACCGTGTCTGAAGTTTCAAAAATCGGGAAAATCTATAGGACAAGGCATATTTGTAGGCTTCGTTACCATGGAAACAGGTACATTTTAAATCTTAAATCTTAAATTGCTTTGATTATTTTCTTTTAATCCTTATTATCATGCATATTTGTTAAGTTTTTTACATTCATATCGGATGCCTTATGTATACAAGATGAAAAATTGGGCCAAAACAGGGTATCAAAAGGCTTGTTTTGGGCACTCAAAGACCCTTTTTTGCATGTTTTTACTGTTTTACAAGGTTGAAAATTTCATAAAAGCACCAATTTTTGAAGTCCAAATTCTAGTTATCCAATTAGTGTCATCTTTGAACTCTACATGAATATAAAAAATTAATTGGGCTAATTTGTCCTTTTATATGCAAAGTAGCATCAAATTTAGTTGCTATGGCAACAATCGGCTGAAAGGTTTCAATACGATGAATTTAAACACAACCTCTATCAAACTATCTACCCATGATATTGGAACAGAAGTTAATGAATACATCTATCAGAGGCGTTTTGATATAAAAATGACCTTGAAAATATTTCAAGGTCACCCACTGAATTTTCAAGGTCATTAAACTTTAAGTGACCAGATTTGACGAAAAATTCTGATTTTTCATAAAATGAAGGTGTCAATATTTTAGAAACCTGGAAATATTGAACTTAACAGTTATTTGCAATAAAATGTTAAATGCATCACTTATTTCTTAGAACTATTGATTACGTTTCTTCACATCTTCGAATATCTAAACTCTTGGTGAGTATTTTGATAAAAAAGGGACGAAATCTGTATTTTTCTTGTTTTTGACGGAAAAATATTTTCCTATTGAATTGCTACAATTCAATAAATTCTAAGATTTGTCTTTCTTATATTCATGTGCTTTCATAATATATATGACCTATGAAAATATTTGAATAAACAATTCACTAAAATCAGTAACAAAAAAATTAAAAAATCAATATTTTATGCAAAATTTGAGTCTCAAAGTATAAATGACCTTGAACAGCAAGCCAATGACCTTGAACATTTTAATTGTTCTTATGTAAAAGATATAAGTCATATCTATACATGCACACATTTTGACAATCTTATGTAACTCTAAAGAGGAATAAAATCAATTTCAAAGATAATATGAAACAAGCTAAAAGGTCTAATGTTGCCATGACAACGGTCTTTGACGACAGAATTTAGGTAAAACTCTTAAATACCCACTCCAATTTTTCGTTCATTTTATTTGTCAATAAACATACATTTCCATTGATGAAAATCACTAGTCTCCTATTGGTGCCTTTTGTGATATTTAAGATTGAAAATGGTCAAAAACACACTAAATTGGCCCTTATTTTCAGCTCTATTTTTCGCTTCATTTTGACTTATTTTGGCTTAATACAATAAGCTTCCTGTAATAAATATCACATATCTAAGTGTACTAAGTAAGAATGGAAGTAAGGAAGAATAGATTATATAAAGATGAACAAGCTGTTACAGTGGTATCCATGGCAACGAAGTCTCCGGAGCTGGCTTATTTCATGGTCCCAAAAGTGCTATGAATAGAACGACCTCGTTACCATGGCAACCAGAGGTCACATTGGCTGAAATGTGTTATTTTCATGATCAGTACTTAATATATACCCATTATACCGAAAATCATCAAAATCCATGACATGCCGTGCCGAACGATTTTGGTCCTTACAGAGAATGGCTATTAACACTTGACCTAAAAATCCCGCCAGAAACCCTGTTAAGGACAGGGCTATGTTATCAGGGAGATAACCCTTAGTTTTAGAAAATTTTCATTAAGTTTTGAGGTCGAGAATTTGCAAATACATCTCAAGTTTAGTGCGGAAACCCTGTGAAATTAGGCGAATGGTAATCCTCGGGGACTAAACGATTCACGAACAGGGATACATTTATATTGTAAACGTGATTATTTTCGCTTAGTGAGATTATGACATCAAGACATTACGCTTAGGGGGTATGTTCACGGTACAGACGTATCTGCCTTTGCTAGAGAGCAGCAGGGTAATTTTCACGAGGGGGGGGGGCGGGTTCGTGGAGTCACTTGATTCGCTAACAACGCGAAGTTTATCTCCACGCGATAATCACCACGTTTACATTACAAAGTATAAGACGATTATTGGCACAATTAAGTAGGATAATTGTGACTACATGCGTATTACATGTAAAAATTACGATGGTGTAATGGTGCGTATATGTACATAGTTAATGTTCTGACTTTTGATACCCCTGTTTTTGAAAAATAGAAGAATGAAATTTATCCGCAAGATATTACACACTACAAAGCAAACGTAACGAACGCACATTTCTTTTAAGGTATCCGTTGTACAAATAAATTTCAAGTGTATTATATAGTTAGAATCATGTCATATTTTTACCTAAATATACCTAATACAACATAAATAATGGTTTCTATCATCAAAGGTCAACATGCCGACCGTCACTCAAGCCACGGAAACTACCGAGACACTGCCGAAGATTACCGAGACAGTTTTAACAGTTTAAATGGACGAACGTTCGCGAGATCTTCATTTGTACATTTGATACGTTAAACCTCGATATCCAATTTGTAAACGGAGACTTCAAACTCATGTGTATGTTTATTCAACGTGGTAAATTTTCCCTAGCTAAGCGATCATGTTGCTAGGTCACCGTCACGCGTCATTAACATATCTCAACTCATCCATTACGCTAGGGTATGTGCTTATGTTTGCTTATGTTTGGAATTTCATAGTAGAAATTTACAAATTAAAAAAAGGAAACATTTACCTTTTCGTCAATGTTACCGCTTTCACAAATAAAAAAACTTTCTTGAAATTACACTGACCTTTCTTATAATTCTGACCTATTCATGCACCAGAGTCCATAGCTTACAATATACCTTTTATATAGTGAAATAATTAACAAATTAAGGGTGATCAAAGGTATGCAGAATTTGTCAAAATTTCTTGAAATGTAAGAAAGTAGTCGGTCACCTGCTTTTCCGAGGATATGATCACAAGAACACTGGGCATGGTACTGGACCAATCTACAGTTTTGTACCAGTGTCTTTTCCAACGTTGTACATAGGTCAACCGAGACGACGGGACTCCATGATATGCCTTGTTGAAATCTCGTCAGAGAAGACCGGGTCTTGATTCTCTTTCCTATCTGAAAGTTGGTCAGACTTCTCGGGTGATTGATCTTAAGCTCGCTTCAGCCAGCAGAGCACAGGCTGTTATATGCATGCCGTAGAATTTTTTAGATCCATTTACATAGAATCTGTGTTACAAGAGGCCGCTGCGTTTAAGGTGCGTCATTGGTCACGATTTTGGACTATTCTTGCGCATCTCCTGTTTTAGCACTCATTGAGCTTGACTTTTATAGATATTTCAATTTATTATGGCCAATGTATCATTTCTTACTCTTTTTAAGACTTTGATTCATAAGACACATTAAAGCGGCCAAGTTTGAAAATTTGATCTAAAATGAATGAAGTTTGCGTAAGAAAATGCTTAGCGGTAAAATCTGTAAAAATTGACGTGGATGTACTTTTATAACTGTTCGGATTTCTTTTACGTTAGTAATTACCCATAAATTTTGTTTTACATATGGAATATTATTGATTTAAGCTTTTTTATAAGGTATGGCTGATGAATACCGACAAATTATAAATTGTTTAAATTCCACCCAAAATAAGGCAAATTTTCAGCTCTGACACGTTTTCAAGAAAACCACAAAATGGCACCATTTGTGAGCGTCTGTTCTCTCTTATTTGAACACGGACATATACTTTTTCTTTAATATTTTGAAAAGTCTTCCCTAGGAGCGCGTTTTATTGTGTGTTTGGAAAGATCGTTGAAATTCGGTATCTCTTAAATTTTGACCTTAACTTGGATGATTTTCGTAATTTTTGTGTAAAATCTAGAAAATTTTAAATTATCGATGAAGTTGATACCTATTACCTAAGGCAGCACTTTATCAAATTGTACTTTTATACAAAGTTTCTAACCTGTTTTATTGTATAATAACGAAGAAAAGTAAAATAAAAATCAAATGAGTGCATTTCAACACTTTTTGCTTTTCTTTACAAATGTGCTATTTTTAGCAACAAATTTCCGGCATTTTTTACCCAGTTTTCAAAATAGCATAAATCTTGATTTTCATCACGGACCTATTAATTTTCCTTCATAAAATGATTAAGTGACATGAATACTATATTTTCATATGGTTATCATAAAATCGTTGAAATTCCTTTATTCAGAAATGATATGCCTTAAATATCTTGTTTGTGATGTCACCTTACGGTGAGAAGTGAACAATCGTATGTCTATGGAGACCTCTGTGTATCCGGATTAGTGGGAAGTTGTGCACACGTAATCCGGATAACCACACCATTTGCTTATAACAGATGGCTGTATAAAGTCGGCGTCGGGTTCATATTGGTCTCCTTCCTTTTATGTGTTGTCATCATTGTTTGAAGTTTCTGTACGTCTGTTACGATTGTTTTGTATGATGTTCTAGTGAATATTGTTGTGTCTTTTTGCGATTTGTAGGTTGGTCATTGTAGAGATCATTCCCTTTCCTTGAAATTTCTAAAGCGTGGGTCCTATAGCATCATATTCCACCTAATATTCTGCTACATAATTTGGTGCATTTTTGGACATAATAACTTTCACACTATTTGGTCATATTACATTGTTTAGATTGAGGGTCACTGACGAGGGGACGTTGATGTCTGCTCTATGTTGCAAATTCATCTGTTCTTAAATGATGCTAATGAATCTGAAGACGTTTAACATTCTAACGGAAAAGCGTCAGAATTATCAAGCATCTTTTATACCGTAGATATGATCTTGTCACCAAAAGGACACTCTGTATACTACTTGACCAATCTACAGTCTTGTACCAGTGCATTCTTTAGAATTGCTCTCTGACTGTGACGATGGGACTCCATGAGTGACCCTGTCCAAACCTTGTTAGAGAGAACAGGGCTTCGACCACATGCCCTCACTGAATGTCGATCGGACTCATCTGATGATTGACTCAAGCCGGCAGAGGACGGACTGTTTTTCGTGCGCACTATGTTTTTGATACCTATTAACATATGTATGTTACTTTGGTCCCCTGCGCTTTGGTGTCTTGTTTGTTCCGGTCATCTTCCAGTATACACAACAATTGTGCGTTCTTTGGCACCATGGGGTAACTGTACATGTGGGCAATTGTGCGCACAGTATACAGGTAATCACACCATTTGATACTACCTTTTTACAAAGTTTATGAAGTACAAGTGAGAGAGATCAGCGCCTGGTATCATGAAATAAGAATGGACTATCAAATGTAAATTTCAATATTCCTTTGTTTTATTATGAAATCGGTGAGGACTTGCAATTATTAGAATAAATTCGTAGAGGAAAAAAAGATTCAATATTTTTAAAAATGTTCGTTGTGCCGTTTTAGAATTCTTAGTTTTGTTGCCTGGCTAAGGTCTCTAAGGAGTAATTACCATTATGTCTAGAACACATGTCAAATCAGCGTATAATATCTTCAGAGAGTCTTGAATTCTTCCTTAGGTATGGTTGAGATGCGAAGAGAACATTATTTAGCAGTCTTTTTTTTCAAAGAACGTAAGAAATTTTATAAGAACATTTCTTTTTGTACTTCCACTTATTAGGTTGAATTGTAAAAGGATTGTGTATTTTAGATAATTGTTCCGTACAATACACACAACTTGTCAATGCTTATTACTTTTGTCATATCGATTGTTGCACAGGCATTTTTTCATTGCATATACAAATATTGCAAAAGAATTATACACAACGTGCGAAATTTTGATTCATTCAAAAAGGGGCATTGAAACAAGTCACACATCTGTAAAGGTTGTAACTCATCCACGCGAAGTAAATTTGAAAAATTTAAACCTAAAAAAAACCCCGATCGTACACAGTCATGTGCGTTAGGAATAAATTTAATGTTTACATGAAGTTCGCTCTAAATCGATATGTACGTTCATTTGATAAAAGAGAAAAATAAGAAATTTTTAGCCATTTCGGTTTTTACATTCATTATCTTATATGTGGTATTTGAATGGACGATATACAAAAAAGGTGTTATTTTGTTGACAAAAGACGATAGAAGGAGTGACTTATTACAACCAAAATACTTCAATTCAAGAGTAGACGGAGATACTAATACGAGATTTTTACCGTTCTACAATGAGTTCGCAGATGACCATATCCCAGATACCAAAATACAGTTTTCCGAAGAGGAGATAATCCATATATGTATTACAATAGGTGGCGCTTCAGCTGCTGTGGAAGCAAGGTTTCTTTTGCGTTCTCTTTACATACATGCACGGCGCAACAACTTGTTTTTCCATTTCCTTGTGACAGAGGATGCGGAGAAAGTGTTAAAGAAATATATTGCTCAATTGTCAGCACCATCAGTGAATATATCGTACGAATTTGTAAAATTTGACGCGGACTTTGTCAAACGGAGGGCAAAGTCAGTGAACGTATCTATAACGCATCATTCCGGGGTGTTTGGTATGTCAAAGTCGTTCATGTATGACATGTTAAGTGAAGTGGAACGGTGTCTGATACTCGACACAGACCTTGTTTTTGGTACAGATCCTGCGTTTCTGTGGTCTCGCTTTAGAGACCTGAATCCTTCATATTTTGGTGCACTGAAGCTAGGTAAAAATGTTGATGAAATGTGTTCAGGCGTAGTATTGCAAAAGTTTTCGAAGATGAGAAAGTCAAACTTTGACTCGTTGTACAAAGGAGCAGTTCCAAAATCTTGTAAACCTATCAAAGATAAAAACAATAGTGAATATTTTTGTGAATTTGGTGATCAATCAATGATTTTTGCGGTACAATTACAATCACCAATTTTCAAGGACTTAGATGATTCCTGGAGTTTAGAGTTATGTCACGAATTTAGGGGACATTCCTTTCAATCATGGGAGCAAAATGACCGTTTATTCTTTGGAATAGTTCATTTTAACTGTCTTCAGTGGAGGAGGAAACTTGGAACAATAGATGATTACATGATGAAGTATAGCAAATCAAAATTAGGAAAGTATCTGTTACTTTTGGATAAAATGAAAAATTAGATACATGATTCTTTCTCCTGTTTTGATTTTGGTTTCGTTATCCTCTGAAATTAAAATTACTTAAAATTGTTCACGACTACATTTAGCACATAGTATTAGGAAAGTATGCTTCAAGAATGTTTCCGATCTATAAATGTCTTTCTATACTAAAAAATAAAAGCAATCGAATGTTATATTTGAAAACACGACATCATGACGGATGTTACATTAAAAGGTGACCCTCAATGAATAATGACCAGAGGGTCACTTTTCAAGGTTGGAATCTTACATGGGTTTAATTTTCAACTCCAAATTGGTGGAAAATGACGTTGAAAATTGACCCACACGTTTAATTTTAAGCACCAATGGTGAAGCGAAGACCCCCACCCCTAACTTTCCGCTTCACACCAGGGTTTTCCTCCATAGAGCCACGGGGGCTAGGTGGTATCCAGTTTCCTTGCATTTCAATAAGTTCTCATGCCCCCTAACCAAAAATCTTGTATCCGTATGGTATGAAAAATACAAGGTATCCTTTACATTTTTCAAGTAACCCCAAAATGTTAGATAGAAAAGTTTAGAAACCCCTGCATGTACGGGTACGTGTAAATGTAGACTCAATTATTGCGAACGGCAAATTAGCTACACACTCACGAATCTCGTATTTGGTATTTTACGCAATCGATAAGGGTACATGCACATGTCAATTTTCTAAACCTCTGCTACATGTACTTGTAGATTACACTTGCACGTAAACATGCATGTTCGTCTTCTAATTCAAAATTCCATACCCTCCTCAACTCAGTCCGTTGGGTCTCGAAAGTCACCCCCATAAAAAGTGTATGTGACCCCCGCCAGTTTGGATTCTGGATCGGCCCCTGCTTTAAGAATCCACATCGAAAATACCCCAGGTACGCCCAGGTAAGACAATATAATCATGGTCACTTACATGCTTTTATCATCCTTTGATTGCTCGCAATATCTAAAATTCAAAAAACCTAAAACGATATTTCTTCAGGATTTGCAAAATAAGTATGTCATTGCCCCGGCAGACAGGGCAGCAAACAACACCTTAATCATTTGAAAGCGCTATGTCATATCAGTATTACTCTCGGATCTTTCTACCACCAACACTTATATAAAAAGCAATGAATCTATCCCTTACATTTTACTGAATCACCAGGATGAAATTTCATCATTTCAACTCTCTTTTTCGAAATCAGACGTACCAACTATTTACTTCTTGTACAAATGGGTCCTTTTACATAGCCTTTTAATCATCTCCATTGTAAAGTATGGTAAATTTTATGCCTGGTAAGGTACTATAAATTATACATTTTCTCAAAGGTAATGATGCCCTGAGTAAAGATATTTCACTACCATGTCTTAAAAACCAAAGGGAAAAACTCTTGTACAACTCTGTTATTTTGCATATATTATATAGAGAAAATAGACAATTTAAATGCTTCAACAGTTATTCCCCTTTGTTTTTCTGGCCCTAAAATTATTATTTCTGAGCAGTTGGCATTATAACCTTGAAGAAAATACTTAGTTTATAATACCTTAATGGGCATGGAAAATGCCCTTTTGTACATCGAGTACCTTAAGCAGAATATTTCTAACGAAGGGTTATTTCAAGGTTCGAACACAAATATTCAAATTTAAAGCCCCCGTTCCACTGCAATCCCGCTGTACCTACGTTCATTCCCGACCTCGAAAATTGCCAGGTCGGGAGAGAACGGCTCTTAGTCGTATCTTGGTCTGGTACAGCGTATGTTGGTCCAAAATCGATCGGTATTAGAGCGGGCACGCTTTAGAGGTCGGGAAAAGTTTCCCGTATTCTTTCAACCGGTTGAAAGAATACGGGAAACTTTCCCGCTCTCTTTGTGGTCGTGAAATAGTCGGCGCTTGGTCGGGATAGTCGTGGGTACAGCCTAGGTTAATCGTGTCCTGGTCGGGAAAGAGCGTGGCTTGAGCGTGGTCTGATCGGCATTTAACTAAACCCCGCTCTCTTCACGCATAAGATACGCTTTAATTACGCCCTGTTCCCGATCTTTACCCGTCTATTCTACGCTCTTACCACGATCTATTCACTACAGGTTCAATGTTTGCTGATCTTACCAAGACCTTTTCATGACCATCTAGCGACCTATTCACGCTTTATATGACCAAGTTACGACCAAACGACGCTTCAAATAGGATCTGTGCATATTTCATTCATTTTCTCGCAAGGATATTGATTCGTTCAAAATACTTATTACCAAAATGTCGCGGCGACGATTCTTAGCTTTCCAATGCCACTTTTTAAGTAAGAAATTTTTTTAAATTTTTATCGCGACACTTTTGGGTAAGGCTTGGTCAAAACGAGAAATATAGGCTTCTTCTCGGTCGATACGATCATTGGATGAAAAATGAGTTCAGTTTAACTTAGAAATTATGTGTTGAGCGGGAATGCGTCGGGGACAGTCGGTAATAGATCGGAATTGCATCGGGAATAGATCGGGTTTTGGTCGGGAATAGATCGGAGTTTGATCGGATAGAACGGGACTTGGTCGGCAATATGATCGTGAGTAGAGCGGGTAAAGCGTGAGTAAGTCCGCAATGAAACGTGAATCGGTCATAAATTGATCGGGAATCGGTCGGGAATAGAGCGTGATTTCAAGGAAAAAATGAAAAGGTCGGGAAAGTTTTACCCGCTCTTGTGAAAATTTCGGTCGGGAATAGTCGTAGGTACAGCGGGATTGCAGTGGAACGGTGGCTTAACATATTTACTCTCCACGGATTCCTTGTGTGTAAAAGTAATGGTAACCGCCCATTACTCAAGAAGAACGATGTGTGATTCAGAAATTCAAACGCACGCATTATTTTTTGGTCATCTGAACATGGTAATAAAAATATATCGCTTATACATGTATTTGCACCGATTTTGGGTAATGTCTCCATGACAATTTGCTCTCATGTATTTGCACTAGTGCTAGGTCCAGAAAAATGGTTACAAGCTGAAAACATGCAGAGGTGTAGTTGACGTATAATTTTGGCAACTTACTGATTTTCAGAGAAGCGAATCATAATGTGGCAGCAGTCGCATGTTACCCATTTGGTGACGCGGCCCAGGATATATTTTTATAAATTGAAAGAAAAAAGTCACTAGAAAAGCTGTCAGTCATATTTACTGCTATAGCTAGAAGGTACATTATTTGTTGGAGAGGAAGTAAAGGTTAAAAGTATCACACCTATGTTCACACACTATGTAAAAACATCACTGCTGTACTGTGGTTTCACACTGGGTTTGATATTTGATGATGCGTTATGATGAGATAAAAAACCTTGGTATAAACATGTATAACAATATTGATTTCTGTTCAAAGAATCTTGTTTTGCTTGAAAAAAAACCCCACCTAAATATATATTGTACGTATGATAAATTTATTGTTGAAAAAACTTAATGTGTATTAGATATCTTAAATAACGAATTGTAAGAACGTTACTCGTTCAGGGTTATACGGTGATTCCGGAATGATAACTGGTATTCTGGATTGCGATTGAATGTCTGTCTACATCGCCGAACAAGATTCTTCACCTAATATGTCCATCAATATGTACATCAAAGTCATCGCCGAACAAGATTCTTCACCTTATATGTCCATCAATATGTACATCAAAGTCATTTAACGAATTTTTCATGGACCTGTTGCAACGGGTGTTGCATGCAAACAGAAGACGCTGACTCTCCCCGGGCACCTGGTCTCACTTCGAAGTATTATTTATTCCGGGGTTCGCAACAGTTCCAATGGAAATTCTAACGATTTTACCTTTACTTCTCGACTTTGAGACTGAAAAATGGATGGGTAATTCTTTTATGTTTATTAGGTCTTCCGACTTCCGTCGGAAGACCTATTGTTTTCGTAACCGTGGAAAATTGGATCAGCGATTTCTCAAGAACCCTGTAAGCTAGGACAATGAAAGTTCTCCAACGTTACGTTTGGAGTAAAAGCTAGATTGGTCTTTTTCATTTTTGGTCTCTGTTATTTTTTTATCATGTTTTTTAGTAGATTCAAATATTTGACGGGAGCGTCGAATTACTCAAAAGGACCGAAAATTTCATGTTTTGCTATTTGTAAGCTTAAATATCTCGTATTTTGCTATCTACAATTTCCATTCTTTTTGAAAGTCGACAGCCATGCAAGATATGAAATGCTAGATGCACACTGTAACGATTTATTACGATGACGTCCTTCACCGTCCTTCATATTTCCAAATTCAGAAGTTCATAGGAGGAAGACACTTTTTTGCTTATAATAGTAAACAAAAATTAAGCTTATGAAGTTTCCTAAAAATTTCAATATTATTATTTTTTATCCATATATCTGTCTTATTTAGTCTTTCTGATTTTTCCTATCTCTTACTGTTGAAAAGATATGAGCATCGAAATTTTGAGTTGGGTATTTCGATACACCTTCACGCCAACAGATCGGGCGCACACTAAAATTGGTAGTCCGAGTCCGACTCGAGAAAAGCAGTGTTGAGATTTTCAAATTCCGATTTCACGGCAATGATGAATATGCATTTCATAAATACATTTCGATATACACAATTTGATTTTAAAACAGTTGATTAATTTAGAAGAGATCAGCTACAAACCAGAATTTACACACAAAAAGTGGTAGTTTGATTCCGATTTCTAACCTACAAACCTGTTTCTAAACTTCAATAACTATATTTTGAACATCAAGTTTAATTTCTAATTCTAGCAAACGTTCGAACATAATTTTCGGTTGGTTTATTTACAAATTGATGAACAATTTCTCCAACATTCTTCCCTCCCCTCGTTTTTCGAAAACAGTTCTGTTTATATTGAACGATGTCGCCATGATGGAAATTCAAAATAAACTTTGAAAAAAGGGAAGGGGGGGGGGCAAATTTGAACCTGCACAGCGAGAACCTCATGGTATTTATATATATATATTGAACGTAACTTGTTATTACCATTTCTCTTCTCAAGAAAATTGGTTCTACAGCTACGAGCTCGCCTTTTTTATGGGAGAAGGGGGCAGGAAGAATTTGCAAAAAAAAATCCCGGCTCTGAAAAATGCTGAAAAAAATATTCCGGCCCAAAGGGCCGGCAATTTTTTTTCCCGGACCATGCAAAAGTAAGGATACATTGCATGATATGGAAATTTTTGCTGGCCCTTTGTGCCAGACAATTTAAAGTCAAAAAATTAATTAATATAAATACAAACTGTTCACATAGCTGTATCTACCAGAGACCTAATACGCATAGGCACAAAAATCTAGAAAAGGTTCTATTTAAACATCATACAATCTGTCTGAAATTCGCTAATTGCAAAGAGACATCTGAAGGAACGGTTATTAACTCATACTCTGTAACAGCGGGGAGTTTAACTTACACAGACATTCACAACATTTGACAATTTGTTTAAATCCGGCCCGAAGAACCGGCGAAAATTTTTCTCCGACTCTGGTAATGGCTGAAAAAAAAATGGCCTGCTCAGAAAATTGCTGAAAAAATTTTACCGACTGGCAATAGAATTCCTGCCCCCCCACCCCCAAAATCAAATGGTTGCTCACCAACAATTATCGGTTTGAAAATTTAATGTTACTGCTATTTGAAAACTTAAATATATAATATAAATACATGTAATGTGACGTCCTTCATATTTCCAAACCAAAAATTGTATAGGAGGAAGACACTCTTGTTGCAACCGCAACAAGAAACCTTTCTAGTTATATTTATTGTTCAAATCTGAAAGTTTTAGCAGGAGATGCTGACTCTTCATGGGTACCTGGTCTCACTCCCATATCTATCACTTCTTTTCATATGGTGAAGGTTTTTGTTTGTTTACTCTGGTTCCTGTTTTATCCTGGTTTTGTATACATTCGGTTTATGATTGTCTGAATTATGGATTTGTGCTGTGTATAGGGATATGGTTATGATCACTGTAGATCCCTTTAGCTAATTTTCCCTCAGACTTGTTTATTTGCATAAGGCTAGTACATGTATAGTTCTCATTTATCTTTATCTTTGAGAAGTATATAACTTTGACGTGTATATATATCCACAGTAATTTTGTTTGTGTATATATAATATATATATTCACAGTCTAAATTGAATATTAAAAACGAACAAAAAATCATAACTAGATAAAGATTAATTTTCACTCAGGATTCTAAAATTTTAGAATTAATAAATGATAAAAATAGAATTGTTACGGCTATTTACAATCAATTAGCTATAAATTAATGATTTAGAATGATTTTTCTAGTACCATTTTCCAAAACACTTCTAACAAAGTGAAACGGCTTCAACTTACTAAAATGTCATACATTCTGAAAGTTAAAGTCAAATAACTTTAAAATCTGTCATATTGAATGAAATTAATGACAAAAAAAAAAAAACCAGCTTAAAATATACTTTGCTTCTAAATTTACTTGTATCATTTACATTAGTGTACCATGTAACATCATTGAACTCTATTGATTTACAGTACAATTGGAATGCGAAACTTAAGGTGATATCACACGTTTCGTGTTATACAACATTTATTTTTAGAAAAAAAGCATAATTCTGATTTCCTAATTTCATTCAGATGTAAGGGACAATATTAGGAGGTCACCATCCAAAATTTTGAGATTTTGAAATTGATCAGACTTTTTAGCCATCCATTGATTGTAATGGAAATGCTCATTTTTTGGCTATATTATTTTTTCAGCCCAAGATTTTCAAATGAAACTTTACATATGATTCCCTCAACATATTGTGCAAATTCTTATAGAAAGAAATCATTCAATGCCCAGGTCATATGTTGCCAAATCTGACTGAATGTGTAAATTATCATGTAAAAAATTAAAAGTGCAATTCGAGTTATCTTTCTTTACTATGTAACCAAAGACAAAAGCATCCGAATTTATATAATCATCTTTCTGAAATATCACAGCAGTGTTCCTTCACTCACAAAGATGTCAATATATAAATAAATAGAGCTGAATACAGATTTTGTGAGATAACACGACAGTATATGCACATGTGTAATGATATTACATGTACCATATGAGTAACTATATTATAAGTTTCTCTACATTCAAACACTTTACTGACACCTGGCTTATATTTCTGAATAGATACGACATAGGTATGTAGGTAAAAAAGTCTTAACAAAATTTTCAAATACATTTGTAAGTTCAATTTCAGCAAAAAATTGACTGATGTTGGTCACTCTAGGCTTACCATTTACTTTGCAAAGAAAAAAAAAAACATTCGTATTTATATACGAGTAACATTCTATTTATTATCCCAGCGCTCAGGCTCGAACCGCGGTCTTCTCGCATGGTGGACAAGAGCTCTGCCACTGAGCTATTGGGTCGACTTGTCGATTGAGCGATTATAACAAAGCCAGAACATCAAGACATTTTAAGTTACGAAAATCGGAAATCTTCAGCGTGGAGATTTCTTTAAAATTCTCGTCTAAGGGAGGCTACTGTAACGCGTGTGATATCTCGTTAAGATTATTCATAAATCATTTATAATCAAGTAATACTTAAGAATGATTTTGTGCAATAAAATGTTTAAAAATAAATGTTATAAATAGGTCTTACTTGAACATCCCCCTTTGTCCAAGATTAGATATTGCCCCCCCCCCGTGATATATGTCAGACATACTTATCATATATACAAAACGAAACGATATTACAGGGGTGGGGTTTGAATAATGCTGAATAAAACTCTCAAATTTCAGTATAGAATATAAAGAAATCCATGACCTTTTGAACTCGATTTCCATAGATCAGAACGATAAATTTCGTTAAAAAATGCAATCCCTTATAGGTTTTGAAGTAAATAAATATTCCGTTGGTTAGAAATCTATTTTAAGATTTTAGGTGGGCATTTTCATTACTGTGACCATCATACTGTGACCAGATATGTACTTTGATATTCTAAAAAAAATCAAATCACTGTTCTGATTCGATACTGTCTGAAATTCCCTCACAGGTATTTTTCTACAACACACTATACGTCAGAGTCCCTTTCCTCTATATGGATGGTTAATTTGGGTGGGTGGGGGGTTCCTTTGTATTATTTTACTTACTTGATAAGATGTTGTGTGACCAACCAGGGAGCATTTTTAGCCATTAAACATTGAACCTTGAGAAGTCATGGACATGTTTCTATCGATCAGTCCGACTAGACTTTTGTAGCAGCGGATGTTGCATTCAAACAAGAGACGCTGACTCTACCTAGGCACCTGGTCTCGCCCCCTCGCGGGTTCTGCTTTGGTTCATTGACTGAGGATATTACCTACCTGTGTACTAGTTATAGCCTTTCGAGCTTCAGTATATTGCAGGTTCTGACTAGCATGGAAGTGTGTATGTTAAACGTCTTCAAATTCAATAGCATTATTTAAAAACTGATAAATTTGCAGCATGGACAAGACATGCACGTTTCAGGTACTTAACCCTCGTCGGTGATCCGCTATCTAAAAATTGTAATATGGCCAATAAAAAAGTGCGATAATTATGTACTTGGGTTCGGGCGGAATGAGGGACGTATTGTTCCTTGCTCCGTCTGGACACAAATGAATTGAAGAAGATCCTGACGATAATCTCAACAGCACTCACAATAGAGCACCAAATGGAGCAACGACGGGCCCCTAGCAAGCTAGAGGTGGGACCAGGTGCCCGGGAGGAGTATGCATCCCCTATTGGCAATCCGCACCCGCCGTCGATGTTTACGCACGAAAATGAAACAATATATAAAACACATGCACTGTCTGAAGTTATGTCCATATAGAAATTGCTTTGGCGACAATGTCAGGGAAAACATTCAAAACACTTGGTGTCAAACACCTCGCGGGGAACTTTTTCACGAGCTCCACACGGCAAAGGGCATAAGTGTGACACAAATGAGTTAAAGAAGGTCCTGACGATAATCTCAACAGCACTCACAATAGAGCACCAAATGGAGCAACGACGGACCCCTTAGCAAGCTAGAGGTGGAACCAGGAGGAGTAAACATCCCCTGTTGGGAAGCCACACCCGCCGTCGAAGTGATGCTTCCATCAAACGTGATTTTTAGACACCGCCAAAATTCATTTTAGTAGCGCCCTCTGGTTATATTTGTTTTTTGTAATAAAATTTGTGCAATTTGCAGAGAGTACGCGGCTCCTAATTTCCTGTAGGGTCGATTCAGCAGCATACCCAAATAAAATCTATGTTAAAAATAACACAGGATGGATAGTGCTAAGATGTCAGCCTCTATTTATTTAGATGATACTTTTGAATGAAATGACACGTTTCCGAAATAGCCAAATAATATGGTATGATGTCAAATTAATAAAGTGCAAAAACAAAGCTTCAAGCTTTCAGGAAATAGAGTTGGAAAGAAGTCTTAAGAAACATCCATGTCACGGTGAACGAGTTTAACTACCGTATCGTATATACTCTCTTTATAACGGCAGTCAAGAGACTGGATTATTCAGTCTAACTCGGGATATGATCGCTTGTGTTAAAAACATTTAATCTAATTAAGATAAATATATGTATTTTTTCAATTTCTAGTTTTTATTTTGTTTTGCGTCCCTTTGAAATGGATATAGCTAAAAGCCAGCCAGGGAAAAAAACCACATAAAACTAAATTGCAATTTTACATACATGTGACAATATTAAATCTGACAGAAACATGTTTTATTTGATTATTTACAGATTTAATTCAACAAAATAATGATAGGTACCGCAATGTCTTGAATCAGTGCATTACTTTAATATTTTTACGTAAAATGTAAAAGATTTAACAATTTCTCATTAAGTTTTTGTTAAATGTTAAACGACTTCAAATTCGATAGCATAATTTAAAACCAGATAAATTTGCAGCATGGACCAGACATGCACGTTTCGGGTACTTAACCCTCGTCAGTGATACTCATTTAATTTGCAAAATATTTTATATTATTTAAAATTCTGTTTTGTATTTCGGCTCAAAACCTGTCAGCACCTGGATGCAAAACAGAAAATAACAAAGATATGGCCTAATAATTTTGAAAAGGACTTGAGCAAATGCAGGATCTATGGGAAGTGGTTCCTTAATCTACTTATTTTGATTTCGTTGGAAAACTTTAATTTTTATCAACGAGATCAAGAAGAAGACTTTTGTCTTTAATGAAAAAAAAAACACACTTAAAAAAAACTTCAGGTATCCGATGTACAATAGGGCATATTTGATGCCATATAAACAATTTATTTTCTAAAAGGGAATAATACACACAGCTCAGAAATAATTATTTTGGGACATTAAAAACAAGGGGAATAACTTATGAAGCATAAAATGTCCATTTTGTCTATATAATATATACAAAACACATAAATTCTACAAGAGTGTTTCCCCTTTGTGTTTTTAACCCCTTGGAGTGTCTTAAGTGAGTTAAAGAAGATCCTGACGACAATCTCAACAGCACTCACAATAGAGCACAAAATTAAGCATCGATGGACCCCTAGCAAGCTAGAGGTGGGACCAGGTCCCGGGAGGAGTAAGCATCCCCTGTTGGCTAGCCGCAACCGCCGTCGATGTTAAAGCACGGAACTGAAAACAATATATAAAATTCATGCACTGTCTTACGTCGTGTCTATATAGAAAGTGCTATGGCGACAATGTCAGGGAAATATATTCAAAACACTTACTGTCAAACCCCCCGTGGGGAACTTTTTTACGAGCTCCACACGGCAAAGGGCATGGTAACATTGGTAACATTTTTGGACCATTCTTGCACATCTCCTGTTTTAGCACTCATTGAGCTTCAATTTTATACATTTTTCAATTCATTATGGTCAACGTATTATTTCTGACTCTATTTTAGACTTTGATTCATTACACACCTAGAAGCGGATAAGTTTGAAAATTTGATCTAAACTGAATGAAAGAAAATGCTTAGCAGTAATTTCTATAAAATTTGAGATGGAGGTACATTTTTGAACTGTTCTGATTTCCCTTCCGTAAGTAATTACCCATGAATTTTGTTTTAAACAATTTCTCTTTAATTGTTGTAAAATACTCATTTAATTAATTTGATTTAAATCAATAATATTCCATACGTAAAACAAAATTCATAACTTTTGTATGTTCTTTACAAATGTGCTATTCTAGCAACAATTTTCCGGCATTTTTACCCAGTTTATCAAATGAGCAAAAATCTTGATTTTCATCACGGACCTATAAATTTTCCTCATAAAATGATTAATAGACACGAATACTATAATTCCATAAGGCTTTCATTAAATAAATCAGAAATGACATGCCTTAAATCGGTATTCAGAGTATCATAACCTTTCAGAAAATCATAATGTTATGTAGAATGACTGTATTTTACATTGGATGCAAGACACGGAACTAGAGTAAAGTATATTTATATATACACTGACTTCCTTGATATCTGGAACCGGGACCGTATCAAACACTTAAATAGATGAAGATGTCTGTAAACACAGTTTACAATACTTATTCTTAAAAATATTGTAAAATACCTACATTATTAAAACACAGAACATAGGCTGCTATCCTTAACGAAATTGCTTTTTCTAAAAGGTAAGCTATATTGTTTACTAGATATACGTTTTGTTTCATTTATATCTATCTATGTAGGTCAATTACGTGAAGCGCGTACATAAATCGGGGACGGTATCATGCACTAACACAGTCATTACACATATGCAGTCACATGATGTGTATTCTAGTCCATTTTGATTTTAAAATACAAATAAATAGGTTACTAAAGAATCTTATATTGAAAACGGTTGAACTTCAAGTCATATCATAACTTAGAGTTTTTTACCCATAGCCACACTTGGATCGACCGTCATGGGCGCTGCCTATAATGAAAGAGTTCGACCAAACCCAAAACGATCACCTGTAAACAGTCATGTGTGCTTAATCATAATAGGGATTACTCTACAATATATTCTCTCTAAATCAACAGATTAGTTCATTGAATGGAGAAAAAACACTTTTTCTTGGCCATCGTGTTTTCCGTATTCATTATTTCCTATGTGTTGTTTGAATGGACAGGCATAACCACTGAGAGTCACGAAAAAGATATTCTGTTAACAAAAGACGACAAAAGGAGTGACTTGTTTCAACGAAAATATTTCATTTCAAGAGTAGGCGGAGGTAATAATACGAGAAGAGTTTTACCGTTCTACAATGAGTTTGCAGATGACCATATCCCAAATACCAAAATAAAGTTTTCCGAAGAGGAGATAATCCATATATGTATTACAATAGGTGGCTCTTCAGCTGCTGTGGAAGCAAGGTTTCTCTTGCGTTCTCTTTACATACACGCCCGGCGCAACAACTTGTTTTTCCATTTCCTTGTGACAGAGGATGCTAAGCCAGTGTTAAAGAAATACGTTGCTCAATTTTCAGCACCTTCAGTGAATATCTCGTACGAATTTGTAAAATTTGACGCGGAATTTGTCAAACGGAGAGCAAAGTCAGTAAACGTATCTATAACGCATCATTCCGGAGTGTTTGGTATGTCAAAGTCGTTCATGTATGACATGTTAAGTGACGTGGAACGGTGTCTGATACTCGACACGGACCTTGTTTTTGGTACAGATCCTGCGTTTCTGTGGTCTCACTTCAAAGACTTAGGTTCTTCATATTTTGGTGCACTGAAGCTTGGTAAACATGTGAATGAAATGTGTTCAGGCGTAGTATTGCAAAAGTTTTCGAAGATGAGAAAGTCAAACTTTGACTCGTTGTACAAAGGAGCAGTTCCAAAATCTTGTAAACCTATCAAAGATAAAAACAATAGTGAATATTTTTGTGAATTTGGTGATCAATCAATGATTTTTGCGGTACAATTACAATCACCAATTTTCAAGGACTTAGATGATTCCTGGAGCTTAGAGTTATGTCATGAATTTAGGGGACATTCCTTTCAATCATGGGAGCAAAACGACCGTTTATTCTTTGGAATAGTTCATTTTAACTGTCTCCAGTGGAGGAGGAAACTTGAAACAATAGATGATTACATGATGAAGTATAGCAAATCAAAATTAGGAAAGTATCTATTACTTTTGGATAAAATGAGAAATTGAATTAAAGTTTCTCTTTTTTCCTGATTTGATTTTGGTATACAGCATGGACCAGACATGCACGTTTCGGGTAGTAAACCCTCGTCAGTGATCCTCAGTATAAACAATGTTAAATGGCCAAATAGTATAAAAATTATTACGTTCAAAAATGTACTAAAAGACGTTGCAAAATGGCTGGGATATGATGCTACAGGACCCACGTTTTAGAAATTTCAAGAAATTTTGTAACAGAAAACCGAAGTTGATCGAACTTGGCTACATGTGCCCTCGGGGATTCTTGGTCCACCAGCTGTGACACTCACCAAGTAGTTCAAATGTTAAACGTCGAGATATGATATTGATCATGAATGAATTGAGGGCATGATACTAGGAAAGCATGCATCAAGAATGTTGCCGATCTATAAATATTATTGACATAACAATTTTTACCCTCTTTGGTCATATTACATTGTTAAGATTATGGATCACTGACGAGGGTTATGTATCCGAAACGTGCATGTCTGGTCCATGCTGCAAATTTATCTGTTCTTAAATTATGCTTTTCAATTTGAAGACGTTTAACATTTTAGTACTAGAAAATAAAAGCAACCAAATGTTTTATATGAAGACACAACTTCATGACGGGTCCTGCTGAAATCTGGTCAGAAGATACAGGATCTAGACAACTGTCCTCTCTGAAAGGTAGCCGGAATCCTAAAGTGATTTCATTCATTACTACGGACACGTGGGAGGGTTGTACGCACGTAATCCGGATATAAACAATATATGCTACTCATGTGACAAATGGCAGTTGAAGATCGGCAACGGTTACCTATTGGTTTTGTCGTTTTATATGTTGTCGTTTATGGTCTCGATATCTTGATGACGTCATTAGTATTTGGTCTTCCTTTTCCTTTTGCTGTCTCATGTTGTGGTTGCACATTATGTGGTTTTGCAGTTTTGTGTCAAACACAATATTTGTCAAGGATCCTGAGTTCTTCGATCCTGAAAGGCATCATTAAATTCCTCTCACCTCTAGATGTAGATGTCGACAATTTATCAGTCAGACATATTCACTGGCGTTCATGAAGAATTGACTTGAGTAATTAATTTTATTTAGAACACTTTGCATACTGGTTTCCTGCACTGTATTGTGAAATTTCATGCAACTATTATAGAGTAGAAGTCCAGGATATTTAAGGTGGGTCCCTACTCGTGAATTTAACAGATGATTTTTGTATTTTAAGGTTATTTTCTATACATAATAGTCAAAATGACATAATGAACACAGACATAGATAGTTAATTTTGTTTTCATTAAAGATACAGTACATTAAAGAAAGGTACCCTAACACTTAAAAATTGAGAAATATCAAATATCCATCATATGCTTTTGAACCCTCCAAATTCAGTGATGATACGAATATGTTTATTTGTTTTGTTTTATTTTATGATAACAAGTCATATAGAAGAAATACAACACATAAAATGATATTGTAACATAAATCTAAGTATGATATATCTCCAAACATTAGGGGACCCCCTTATAATTTCATAACATGTTTGACCAAGAATATGTACTAAATCCAACTTTTTGCATAAAAAACAGATGATTTTTTTTCATTTTGTAATATTTCATAAAACTATGTATGCAGATGAAGAAAAAATCACATACAGGTACACAATATTTGAAATGATCAAGGTATGGCTCCAAACATAGGGGTACCCCCTTATAATGTTATCATATTTTTGACAAATAATATATAGTATATCACATTTTTGTACAAAAAAACAACAGATGGAATTTCTTCAAATTGGATCATTTTATACGATAATGTATATAGATGGTGAAAAAGTCGCATACAGGTTTACAATTTTATAAATGATTAAGATATGGCTGCAAACATAAGGGTATCCCCTTATTATTTCATCACATTTTCAACTAAGAAATTATACTATATGATTGGTGTAGACATTGATAGATTGCACCATCTTTTGCTTCTTTTGGCATTTAAGATCTTCTGTCTGTGTTTTTCAATGGGCTGGGTCGTCCCTCACCAGCCATTGTAAAACGTTATACGCAGATTGCTGCATATAAAGAAAAACCTATAACGGTTCGAGTAGGGAGCCACCTTACTAATCCTATTCATTCTGATTCCTCTTATTAAAAAATCGACTTAAAACACATTTTTTTTCTTAGAAGACCTTCTCTCGGTTCACTGTTCCTGTCAGATTTTAAAATTCCGAGCAAGGGATTCAGAAGAAGCTGAAAATGTGACAGTCAATCAGATCAAATAAACTCCTTCAGATGTTAAATTGAGGATCTTGAGTATATGCTAAGGTTTCGTGACATTTCATTTATTGGTTGCAGTGGAAAAGTCGAAATCTCTAAGAGATTGTGAGTCATTGGCGGTCTCTTTTACCATATTACATATTACTTCGTTTAGATTGAGAATCAATGACGAGGGTTAAGTTACCGAAACATTTAAATGATGCTATTCAATTTGAAGACGTTTGATATTTGTTAGATTAGCTCGATACATATTTGTTTTATGGCTATGCTGGACAGACGGTCAAAGATGACGGTGGAGGTATGACAATAGGGTTCTTTAGCAGAACTTTTCAAACGAAAAGCCTTTTCAAGGTTCACAAATATTCAAATTTACTATATAGATACTCTTCACCGATTCCCTTTATAACGTCCTCGTGCATAATAACAATGGTCAAGAAGATGAGGCGACTGCTTCGGAGATTTAAACGCACTTGTACAGCTTGTATTTCCACCGATTTGGGTAATGTTTCAATGACTATTCCAGAGTTTAATTTACTCACGTGTATTTGCACTTGTTTGGGGTCATTTCTATATGGATCAAAAAAGGTCACTGTTGACAAATTAATGCAGATGTGAAGTTGAAGTATAATCTTGGCAATTATTTGATTTTGAAAGAGGTGCATTCGCATGTTTCCCATATACATTTCTATATATATGTTAAAGGAAATAAGTGTTATCAGGGATTTTATGTAATTCCTGAAAGGTTCAGTGATTACGGTAACAGGACGATCCGGTCACAAACCAATCCGGCCACTATTAAAAAGTAACCGGCCCTAGACGATCCGGCCCCAGTTGATCCGGCCACTTGTCATTCCGGCCACAAGTACCCAGGACGATCCGGTCCCTGTGTATATTATCATTAAAATCTTATACCCCCAGACGATCCGGCCCCTGTGTATATTATCATTAAAATCTTCTACCCGAAGACGATCCGGTCCCTGTGTATAGACCTTTTTGGTCTACGGTAATTTTTAGAATTTCACCTTAAACCCCGCGCATGCGCAAATGGAGGGGGCAAAACGTGCCCCCAGTTCAAAACACGAGAATGCTCGAATCACTTAATACATTGTTTTTTTTTTAATTTTTATTTAAAATATGATTTTTATTGATTTCATTATATATAGATTATATAATTTGATGCTTTTTACTATGCTATATATTTCAAATAATTCAATTTTCATGGTCGAACCTAACGAGCTTCAGGGCGGGGTAAACAAAGAAAACCAAAAAAAAAAAAAAAAAAAAAAAAAATGAATAAATAAAAAAATAAAAATATTTAAACCTTACATTGCGCTAATCCGGCAATTTGACATCCCAGTTAACAAATCGTTGTTTTGACAAGTACGCACGTGTCAATTAACCATGCAGGGAACGTAAGTGTCGTTACCTGCTAGGTGTGAAAGTCATAATAGCGTGTTATATCGCCCTGCGGTCATTTCAAAGATAGGGAGAGGGAAAATAGGATTAATCTTTAAAAACATAACGTTATAGCATTGAGTACATTTAATCTAAATAACCTGATCAAACTGCGGTCAACGTGCATTTGAAATGTACGTTCTACTTGCACACGGCAAGTTTCATGGGAATTATTTTTCTCTTTTTTGATCATATTGATACATTTTTTCTTCTTTTTTTAAGATTCAAAGAATGTGTCATATTCAAGAAGTTCACTTAAAAAATAAAGGAATCAAAGAGGGATTCTTATAAATAGATTAACGAGTCAATCAGGAAATGAGGATTAAAAATCTGAGGAAAAATGAAAAAAAAAACAAAAAAAAAAACATGTTTGTGAAACACGAATGCCTCCGTTGGTATGGTATCTTTGTCATTAAAAATTGTTAAATGGTCAAAGAGCCCGGATTTTGAATCCTCCCCTCCATAAATATTTGGTTCTTCGCTTTCACTCCCAATACGTAAAAAAGGCTGAATTTGTTCGTCTTCCAGATGTGTTTGATAATGAAAAGTACATTTAAACTATTGTCCGAAAATTAATCTTTATCTGACTGAGAATGAATTAAAATGTATGACCACTTTCAAAGGGATTCTTCCAATAAATGATAGTAAAAAAAATAACAGCTAAATGAAATAATTATTCAACATTTCCTCCAGATGGAATGAAAATAATTTAAAAAGAAGGATGGATTTCCCTTGGCATTCTTTTCGTTTTTACGAATGATCAAGTTCAAGGCGCCAAACATTGTGTATTTTAGATAAATTGTTTTTAATTGAAGAATCAGTAGAGGGATAAAAAAAATTCAAGAAAAAAAAAAAAAAAAAAAAAAAAAAAAAAAAGAAAGAAAAAGATCAAATGCCCAACATCTACGAAATTGGATGATAATTCTTTCCAATGAGGGAAGGGGTAGTCCTACGGTCATCCCCCTTATAGTCAGATTCATCTTCATGTGCGACTTTAATCAAAAACAAGGAAATATTTCAAATAATAAAATTCAGAATTAGCTGTATATAGTCAAGTTTTTCGTTTACTGTCTTCAAGTGTTCCTAAGCTTTAGATAAATCAAATTTCATTTCTTACAAAGCATTTCAAAATACTTACTGTCAAACCTCTCGCGGGAAATTTTTTTACGAGCTAACGCACATTACATGTACGATAAATGCACTTTTGTGCTTTGCATAACCGTAACAAAACACAAATTTTAAAAGACATTTATTCTCTATTTGAATCATGTTGACGTCATTGAATGTAACAGCTTCAGTGAGCGAACCTTGTGCGATTCACGGACTTTGCACGTGACCGATCAGAACTATAACACAAGTACACCAATTTACTTAATTATTAGTGCCCATTTCATGTTATTCAGCAGGATTACGCAATGACGATCATTCATTTCAACACATGCATCATATTTTAACGAGATTCTTAGTATTTACAATGTGAAATACCATGGCATACGCGAAAGACCTTTTTCTCTTACTTGTTCTCTTTTAAAAAACTTTTAAAAAAAATGTAATCATCGTCTCTAGATATATGGATTTTCGAAGCAGAGAGTCAGTTCCCATTTTGACGGTATCTGAAGTAAAATAATTTTGGGCTTGTCCACATTTGTTTAGGTTCCAAAACCTAAGACACAAAAAAATTCAGCTTGCCTCACGAGCAACACGTCAAAAATTTTTTTTGGCTCGCTTCGCTCGCCTTTATAATACTCAAAAAATTTTCGGCCTCGCTCCGCTCGCCCTTCCATAAAATCATTTAGATATACATTTCATTCCATAGCGTTGCAGTTGCGAGCATATGACAATATTGCATTTCTTATTAAAACAAATATGATAAGCATAGTCTTTTAGGAATTTTTATTGTGCATACCAAATACCTGCTTTTGTACTTTTTGTAGCAATGTCTTTCTTGGCATACCCCCTCTCCCCCATGTGCTGTGAGCATACCCCCTCTAACCCATGTGCTGTGAGCATACCCCTCTCCCCCATGTGCTGTGAGCATACCCCCTCTCCCCCATGTGCTGTGAGCATACCCCCTCTCCCCCATGTGCTGTGAGCATACCCCCTCTCCCCCATGTGCTGTGAGCATACCCCCTCTCCCCCATGTGCTGTGAGCATACCCCCTCTCCCCCATGTGCTGTGAGCATACCCCCTCTCCCCCATGTGCTTTGAGCATACCCCCTCTCCCCCATGTGCTGTGAGCATACCCCCTCTCCCCCATGTGCTGTGAGCATACCCCCTCTCCCCCATGTGCTGTGAGCATACCCCTTCACCCATGTGCTGTGAGCATACCCCCTCTCCCCATGTGCTGTGAGCATACCCCCTCTCCCCCATGTGCTGTGAATACTCAATTTAAAATATACAGTTGAACATGTACATATCATACGTAAATAAATTAAGTGTAGTGCCCAGAGAGTCTTCTCAGTGTTTGTCTCTTTTTGCTTTTTGTTTTTGTTTTTGTTTTATTTTTATGATAGTCAGAATTGTTAGAGATTGAAATGGTCAACGTCTTCAAATTCAATAGCATAATTTAAGAACAGAAAGATTTTCAGTATGGACTAGACATGCACGTTTCGGGTACTTAACCCTCGTTAGTGATCCTCAATCTAAACAATGCAATATGGCCAAAACGTTTGAAAGTTATTATGTCCAAAAATGTACAGAAAGACGTGGCAGGATTGAATAAAAATTCTGACCGGCCGGCTCTACATTGAAAATAAATAATCTGACCCGAAAAAAAATTATCAGTCCCCCTTTCAGGATGAAATATTCGTCCTCTTAGATACTAGTAGTGCAGATATAGGAAGTACGTTTGAATATGGAAAACACGAAACTATTGTGTAAATTTTTTTTCATGGAAAAGTTATATTACTCGTGTTAAACGTTCGTGCGTAAACATCTTATCATTATAATCACACGTTAAAAAATTGAACTACAGAATGAAGGATACGACGAATGAAAAACAAAACTAAAGTACATATTTCAAGAATTGTACAACCTGTGGCATATAAATGTTAACTCAACAGTCGACAAAGCATAAAGAATAAAAGAAGTTTCATTTACGTTTTGTACGAAAGTGTCAAAAACTAGTGAGTGCGATAAGGTTTCCATTTAGGGTAAACGTTTTCTGCTAACTAGTCATTTGGTCTGGACGGCATGTCAAATCAGTCGATTGTATCTATAGAGTGTTGCATACTTTATTGTTATTGAGATATACAAATGACATCACCTAACGTTCTTTTTATCAAGAAGACTTTAGTTGTTTTATCCTTTTATGGGGTTGCTTTGTAAAAGGCTTCTGAATATTGAAGAAATATATTTCACCAGCAACGATATGACGATATGAATATATACAATACGCACAAGATCTCATTGCTTTTAACATTTGCCATTTCGAGGTTCATTTGATTCATTGAATAGAGGGCGTATCACTTCTTGGTTGTAAATAAATCCTTTTTAAAAATTAAAGTAAAGTCATCCACGCGGAGCTATGTATGTGAAGGATTAAGACCCAACCGAAACCGATCACTCGTAAACAGTAATGTGTGTTTAGAGATAAACTGGATATCTACATGAAGTTTTCAACAGGCACTTTCATTCAATAATGGAGAAAAAACACATTTTCTTAGCCATTGTGATTTTCGTATTCATTATTTGCTCTGTGCTATTTGAATGGGCGGACATAACAACTGAGATTCACGAAAAAGTTATTCTTTTGTTAAAAGACGACAAAAGGAGTGACTTATTACAACCAAAATACTTCACTTCAAGAGTAGACGGAGACAATAATAAGAGAAGAGTTTTACCGTTCTACAATGAGTTTGCAGATGACCATATCCCAAATACCAAAATAAAGTTTTCCGAAGAGGAGATAATCCATATATGTATTACTATAGGTGGCGCGTCAGCTGCTGTGGAAGCAAGGTTTCTCTTGCGTTCTCTTTACATACACGCCCGGCGCAACAACTTGTTTTTCCATTTCCTTGTGACAGAAGATGCGAAGAAAGTGTTAAAGAAATATATTGCTCAATTTTCAGAACCATCAGTGAATATATCGTACGAATTTGTAAAATTTGACGCGGACTTTGTCAAACGGAGAGCAAAGTCAGTAAACGTATCTATAACGCATCATTCCGGAGTGTTTGGTATGTCAAAGTCGTTCATGTATGACATGTTAAGTGACGTGGAACGGTGTCTGATACTCGACACGGACCTTGTTTTTGGTACAGATCCTGCGTTTCTATGGTCTCATTTCAAAGACTTAGGTTCTTCATATTTTGGTGCACTGAAGCTTGGTAAACATGAGAATGAAATGTGTTCAGGCGTAGTACTGCAAAAGTTTTCAAAGATGAGAAAGTCAAATTTTGACTCATTCTATAAAAAAGCAGTTCCAAAATCTTGTAAGCCTATCAAAAATAAAAACAGTGAATATTTCTGTGAATTCGGTGATCAATCATTGTTTTTTGCAGTACAAGTGCAATCACCAATTTTCAAGGACTTAGATGATTCCTGGAGCTTAGAGTTATGTCACGAATTTAGGGGACATTCATTTCAATCATGGGCTCAAAACGACCGTTTATTCTTTGGAATAGCTCATTTTAACTGTCTTCAGTGGAGAAAGAAACTTGAAACAATAGATGATTACATGATGAAGTATAGCGATTCAAAGTTAGGAAAGTATCTATTACTTTTAGATAAAATGAAAAATTAAAGTAGTTTTCTTTTCCTGCTTTTTTTCTTTATTCTTTCAAATTAGAAATACTATAAAATGTTCACAACTGAATTGAGCAGGTTCCCATTTAGCTATACCTCGATCGGGACAACTTATCCGAATATTTTCTTAAGAAAAAACTCTTTTCTTCACAAATTCTGTTTGATGCAAAATCGTATCAGCTTTTGGGTCAACACGGTCAGTAAACAATATTTACCAAACAACAATGTCTCAAAACGTCATAGATTTAGAGAAATCTCACCTGGTATATTGAATGAAACGGAAGTACAATTCACTTTTGTTGTGAATGTTAAACGTCTTCAAATTCAATAGCATCATTTAAAAGCAGATCAATTTGCAGCATTGACCAGACATGCACGTTTGCATGCAAGAAACAATTGCTTCTTTAATTTAAAAGAACTTCTGCCATTTTGCTAAAAAAAAAAATGAATTTGTAGAATGTTTTCTTTCTTTTCTTAAGAAACTATTCAGTTAAGTTAGTCTAATCGAGGTATATCAGTTAGCTAGATCGGTACTTTTTCCCAGTCTGTTTAGAGCATGAAACAAGGGAAGTAAGTTTCATGATTGTTTCTGATCTATAAATGTCTGTTCATACCACAAAATAAAAGCAATCGAATGTATGAGGGCCCTGCTCAAACCTGTACGGATGAGACAGGGCCCAGACTAACTGTCTTCTCTAAAAGGATGTCGGAATCCTGAGTCGATTGCATAGACACGCTCGCTTTAGCGAACAGAACACGGACTGTTTACCGTGCGTCTTTAAGCTGTTTTGCTACTTGGCTTCTTGCTATAAGCTGTCTTGAAGTATGTTGCCATTTTACAATTATTACGCCATGATTTTGCCTTGCCTTCTCGACTATGAGACTGAATAACCGATGGATACTTCTGTAATGTTTATTAATGTTAATTGTGCGTTCTTCGAGATCATTGGGTAATCGGATAAGTTGGGGGGTTGTGCGCGCGTAATCCGGATAACTACGATACATGTATTTGCCACCAATGTGACAGATGGCCGTTCTCAGTCGGCACCGGTTACCCATTGGTTTTGTTGTTTTATATGTTGTCGTTTATATTCTTGATGTCCTGATGTCATCTAGGTGTTGGGTCTTCCTTGTCCTTTTGCTGTATTTTGTAGTGTTTGTACATTATGCGCTTCTGTATTCGTGTGTCTGGGTTTTATTTTTGTTGTTGTGGGTGCTGCAGCCGGGTCCGATAGGAGATCCCCCTTTCAATTATCATTGAATGGAATGCATAAATCACAGTGTAGGAATGTTTCATTCTAATGCAATGTCGTTATAACGTCGAATTTCATTGGTTGTTTGCTTCATAGTTACGACTGTAAAACGAGAACATAGGAGGGTGGTCCGGTAAGAGGACATGGCTCAATGCTAACTTCAGAATAGCGAAAATATCAAATCCAGACTTAACATCTATAATTAAAAGATGTAAAAAGAAGACTTTTCACCAAAAATAATTTTCCTTCGATATGTTAAAACTATTTTATAGGGATAAGAATGAAAGGTGATAGTACCGCACGGAGCAACAGTGACGTTACAATACGTAAAACGCCTACTCGTTGAGGAAAATATGGATCTTTACCTGTCACTACCCTCGGGACCATTGACCAAAAACTCATTTATCTTACAAGCTCCATTTTATAGATTTTGCCATATTAACAGATCGAAACTACCCCCTCGCAATCGGTTTTCAGGGCTGAAGTTCTACCTCTAAAATTTACTCCTTCATTTCGTTACCACCCATTCTTATTAATGGTAAAATGGTAAAAGAGTCATTTGATGCAAATTCCAGTAAGAGATTTACGCCAAATCTTTTAAAACAGACCAGTCCGCGAACTTTTCGGACAACCCTCGTACTAGGCTTTGACGTTGCTAACGTCGCATTTCGCCTTGTATTCACAAAAATAAAGATTGCATTCGAATGGGAATAACTAGATACTGACGTTATGTTTGCGGACGGTAAATGACAAATATGGGTATTGACCATACCCCTGTACACAACACAAAATCGATAATTCAGAAAATCAGAAACCGAAGGCATACAAGATCAGGATAAAACAGGAACCGAAGCAAACAAACAAAAACATCCACCATATGAAAAGAAGCGGACTCCCGATGTGGGAGTGAGACCAGGTGCCCAGGAAGAGTAAGCATCTCCTGCTTTCATGCAACACCCGCCGCTTCAATATGGTAGAACTGTCACATCCAGTTACTTCCATTTCGGAAGACAAAGAGTACAATCTTGGTTGGATGGTTCAAATGGTTTATGACAGAATATCATCCACAATTCTGGAGAGTGGGGCATCATAGTGTATGACGAGTTCCCCATATCCACCATCGAACTTCCGCAGTGACGATGTTAGTCTGTCACAAAATGCCGATTTTACGCTGCAAACATCTGTTTTTCTGGCTTCGCTAACGCGTAGCAGAAACACGACTATAAAATCAGCATTACCGTCCGCAAGCATAACGTCAGAAGCTAATTATTCCCTAAGTACGCAGTATTGGAACATGCATGTACCTATCATATTTGATTGGTACCCTACACATGTATCTATACTACTGAAGGAACAAATTAGCCGATTCTCCGTCGAAACGAAGGGATAAATCTTCATATCACATTATTAAATTTACATTGTCATATCACATGCTGCATTGATATAGTATATGATATGACAATGTGAATTTGATAATTGTTTAGAAGGAAATATTACTAATTAACGTGTTATCTTCAAAACTATGTCTCACCGTTTCCCTAAAACAAATCTTAGAAAACCTGAAGTTCAAAATCGACTCCAGAAACTAACCATTAACTGCATATTTTCCTCTGATTTATACTTTCGTTCTAATCCCCAACATTTTGATATGGATTCTATGTAAAAACCTAAAACAATCAGACATGTTTGACAACGACATGTCTCAGATTTTGGATATTTTTTGTGTACAAGGTTAAGATGTCCTCTGAACGAATTGATCTTCCATTTTGTTCTCCGGCGTTCCGTTGCCATGGTAACCAAGGTTTTGTATAAAACACCTATAAACAAGGCATTTTATGCATCTGTTACCATGGAAACAAATGTTGAATGTATATGTAATTTTCTGAAAAGATTATTTAAATCCTCTTAAATTAATACAATTTGATTTTTCGATGCTCCTTCTTTCTGTGTGTCATGTAAATTTGCTTCAATTTCAAGAAAAATTGCTAATTCAAAATAAGCCACTTTCGGTCAATTTAGGCCTTATCTTACCTATATTTCACTTACATTTGACATGAGTAATAATGAAATTGCACAAGATTTGAAATACAATATTTCCTGAATAGTATTATCCTAGGACTTCATGGGAATCGAAGGAAATTTATGTAGAAGTGAGATTTTTCTGTTTATATGCCTTTGAAAAAGGTTACCATGGCAGAACTTGGTACGAAGGTGTAAATACCTGTCATAAGTGAAAAGCTATGAATTAAATCAATTCGGAAATACCTTACGAAAGAGGCCACTGAAATTCTCGTTTTATCCCTGGTCATTTCTCATCTGGACTACTGCAACGTAATTCTTTACGGTATAGCACAAAGTGAGATTAATAAAATGCAGAGAATACAAAATATGTGCGCAAAATTACTTCTAAATAGACGGAAATATGACAGTTCTAGCGAGGCCCTTTACGATTTACATTGGCTGCCTATAAAAGCAAGAATCACTTTCAAGATATTAATCATCGTTTATAACTGTTCCATAAATCAAGCTCCTGCGTACTTGACTGACCTTTTGATCATTCAACGTCCGAATCCAAGGTTAAGATCTGCAAAGTCAGCAGAAGGATGTTATTTAGTACCGAGCAACAAACGTAAAACATTCAGTGACAGAGGTTTCAGCACGATCGGTCCGAAATTATGGAATAATATACCATTGGATATTAGACAGGCAGAAAATATTGAAATTTTTAAGAAGAAACTGAAAACTTATTACTTTGCAAAATTCCATTCTTTGTTTTGAAACAGTTTAAAAAGGATAAAGTATTCATGTTTGAGTGATCACAGTGACATATTTCATGTAAATATTTGTGTATATAGTTGAAAATACTTTTAAATGAAAATGTATGTACAACGCCATTGAATACGTCTGTAAAATTAGGCGTTTAATCAAATAAACCAGTTTCAGTTTCAGTTTCAATTTCTAAAGATGTATGCCTGCTATCGTTACAAAACTTGGTATGTAGATGTATTAAAGACCATTTGATGCTATCATGACCTTGAGAAAATATCAAGGTCATCAGCTCAATGTTCAAGGTCATTAAAAATTATTTGCTATTTTCAGGCCAAATTTTGTGGTTTTCACTAAAAAGAGACATGATTAACAGTAAACAATATGGAACCTTGGTAAAACAATCAATTATCGGTAAACGTATGATAGATGTATTATTTGTTGGGATGAGTAGCAAAATTACCAGAGTCCAATGAAGACCCAAATAAATGTCACATATTTTACGAGAAAATTTTAGAAAATCTAAATTTTATGCTCTTTTGAAAGTATGTCATACATAGAAAAGAAAAACAATCTAGCAAAATTGTGATGAATTCTACTTCTTTTGATCGGTTGTTCAACTGTAAATAAAAATAAAAATTTCTAATGGAATAAGTTAGAGAAATCAATTTAAATTAATTGGAAATCCTGATTTTTGTCTACATTTTAGTCTAAAGTTAGAGATGGCATTGAGATTTGGACAGATGACCTTGAAATGATTTGAAGGTCAATTAATAATGATTAATGTAATTTGTATACAGGTATGCTATTTCATAATCATAGGCCTCAAACATGAAGAAAAGCAATGTTTTTAAATATGCGGTATATGGAAATATTGATTCCAAGTTGCAACGGATTTTGATTGGCATTCATGACAAAATGGTGAGTTTTACCATAAATTTTACTTCTTGATTTTTTCCAGCTAAGGACATTTTTTTTGGCAAGGTGATATTAAATACCCATAACATGCACCAAATTTAGGTTTTCAACCTTCAAAATAATCAAAAACAACAGGCCAAAAATGACCCTAAAGTTAGACCTTATTTTTGCTATATTTTCACATAATTTGACTGAATATCAACAACTACCTTATAACCTCCTCCCCCGAAAAAAGTAAGACGATTCTTGCAAGACGTTTTTAATTGGCTTGAAATTTTCTTCTAGAAGGTATAGAGTTGGAACCCTTCGGCATTATTAAGGTTAATAAGAGGCTAATTTCGCCTCGACTCCATATTCATTTTCTGAAATATTCGACGTACAATCCCTACAATTTTATTTTGCATAAAATTCAAGAAGGACCCTTGAAAGGTTAAATGACTGTATAAGCCAATCACTCACGAAATTGCGTTTTCCCCAATTTTCAACGGTTTTTCTTCGAAAAATCTCACTTTTACCCCAAAATTTCGAAATGCCTAAGGATGCCAGAGTGGCATCCGCCGGATTATCAAAGTAGAAGGTATTGACATCATATCAATGCAAAAACATTTAGTACGTACCAATTTTTGGGTTCCCCCCAAAATTACCATTTGGCAGCTAAACTTAAGGGTTTTCTTCAGTTTTGGTTTTATCTATTATGTATTCATCCTCTCGTGTACATTCCTATGGATTTTTAAAAGTTTCTATTTTCATTAACGAACTATGAAAGTACCAGAATGTAAATTATCTGTTGTTATATTTCCAATCATTTGTGCAATATTTTATAATTCTTAAAAACATCTTAAAGTTTTCTTTATGATTTAGCAAGTGTTTTTTTTTTATTTTTAAACTTGGGGTAATATTCTTCGTGTATTTATATACTAAATTTTAGTATAAAGTTGATGTACATGTATGGCCAAAAAATAATTTAAGTACCTCTACAAATCAGGGATAACCCACGAAGAAGTATATGTTTTTGTTATTTTTAAAAGAATCTAAGATCTTATTGTTTCTGATTTAATAAGTATTGGACTGAAAAATATTTTCATTTAGTGTTACCAATTTCTTTATCTATATGAGGCGCCGTTTTACTATTTTTTTCCTTATATTTTGACTGCTAATATAATTTTTGTTATCAAAAACTGAATTTTTGATATAAAAAATAATTTGTGATATCAAAAAATCAATTTTCAATTTGTAATATTAATAATTGCAATATTTGGTGTTAAAAAATCTTATCAAATTTTGTATATCACAAATTCGATTATTTTGGCATCTGGTCTCACTCCCATATCGGGAGTTCGCTTCTTTTCATGTGGTGGAGGTTTTTGTTTGTTTGCTTTGGTTCTTGTTTAATCCTGCTTTTGTATACCTGCGATTTCTGATTTTCTGAATTATCGATTTTGTGCTGTATACAGGGATATGGTCATTATCCATATTTGTCATTCAAAAAATTAAAGAGGGCGCTACTGAAATTATTTTTGGTGGCTCCGCTGAAAGCATCACTGATGAGAATTTAAAATTCGAAACACATGTCTGGTGCATGGAAATTGGTTTGGAATTTTCTTCAAGAAGGTATAGAGTTGGAACCCTTCGTCATTATTGATATCAAGAATTCGATTTTTTTATATCAGATAATATTGTGCGCTGTTTTACTATTTATTTCCCATTTTGATGTCAAGAAATGTAATTCGTGATATCACAAATTCGATTTTTTTTTTATCAAAAATTCGATTTTTTTATCAAAAATTCGATTTTTTTTATCAAAAATTCGATTTTTTTAATCACAAATTCGATTTTTCGATATCGCAAATTCCATTTTTTGATATCGCAAATCCGACTTTTGATATCGCAAATTCGAATTTGTGATATCAAAATTCGAATTTGCGATACATTGTACACTGTATCACAAAATACAATTTTTTTGTTATATCAAAAATTCGAATTTTTCGTATCACAATATGCCTGTATGAGGGAATTTATTATATCAAAAACGATTTTTTATATCACAAATTCTATTTCTTGATATCCAAAAATAGGGAATGATAAAAAACAACTTTTTTTTTCAGAAAATAACCCCAGATGTCTCCCCCTTCCTCTAAGTTACTTTCCTCTTAGGCCAAGATAATGTGAACCTTTGAGTCATTGGCAACATCATACTAAAACATGAAAGTGATTTATTATATTATTGAGGTAAAGCCCAGACATGATTAGCACATACAATTTCATTATAAGCATATTTTGTGAAATTGACTTTGGTCACATGACCTTGGATATAGGTTATCTGAAACCTAAATTGTATGGATCACGAGAAACAAAAAACTGAATTAGTGATTGGATGCGGGGTTCAAAATATAAAGCCTAAACATGATAAGAAAAGACAATTTTAGCCTGGACATGATTAGCATATACAATTTCATTACCAAAGTAAGAAGTGACCTTAATCATGTGACCTTGGGACAATGTGATAAGAAACATTTAGTCTTGAGAAACAACAAATTAAAATATGAAAACGATTGTAAGAAGGGTTAAGGAGTTATAGCCCAGACAAGATTAGTACGTACAATTTCATTAAAAAGAACTAAAATTGATCTTGACCTTGGGCATGTGACCTTAGGCCAAGATGATAAGAAACCCTCCAATCCTGAGCAACAGCATACTAAAGTATCAGAGTGATCCAGTACATGATTCCACAAATATAGCCCAGAATCAATAGCATTTACAATTTCATTAAAAAATGTAATACTTGACCTTGACTTTAGTCATATGACCTTGGATCAAGGTGGTGTGAAACCTTTGGGTCATCAGCATCATCATATTAAAATATGAAGTGATCCAATCACAGTTCAAAAGATTAAGTCTGGACATAATACACGTAACAAATACAATTTCATTTAAAATATACTAATTGACCTTAACCTTGGTAACATGACCTTGAGTCAACGTGATGTGACACCTATAGGTGATAAGCAACAACATACTAAAATATGACAGTGATCTGATAAATAGTTAAAAGAGATACAGCCCCAACGGGATAGCATGTACAATTTCATTAAAATGTACTTAGTAACTTTGACCTTGATCAAATGACCATGGGTCAAGGTGAAACCTTTTGGTCATGAGCAAACACATACTAAAACGTGAAAGCAATCCAGTAAGTAGTCCAAGGGATAAAGCCTAGACAGGAATGTAAGTACAATTTCATTAAAAATGTAGTGACATTGACCTTGGTCATATGACATTGGTTCAAGGTGATATGAAGCCTTTGGGTTTTAAGGAACAAAATACTAAAATAAGAAAGTGATCGGGCAAACGGTTGAAGAGATATATCCCAAAAAGGAATGTATGTACAATTTCATCAAAAATGTACTAAGTGACCTTGACCTTGGTCACATGACCTGGGATTAAGGTGATGTTAAACCTTTTGGTCATAAGGAACAACATACTAAACTGAGAAAGTGATCGGGAAAACGGTTAAGAGATATATCCCGGACAGGAATGTATGCATAATTTCATTAAAAATGCACTAAGTGACCTTGACCTTGGTCACATGACCTTGGGTCACGGTAGTGTGAAACCTTCGGGTCATAAGCAACAACATACTAAAATATGAAAGTGATCGGGCAAACGGTTCAAGAGAGCTAGCCCGGACAGGAATGTATTCGTAATTTCATTAAAAATGCACTAATTGACCTTGACCTTGGTCACATTAGTTTAGATCAAAGTGATGTGAAACCTTCGGGCCATAAGCAACACCATACTAAACTATGAAATTGATTGGGCAAACGGTCCAAGAGATCTAGCCCGGAAAGTAATGTATTCATAATTTCATTAAAAATGCACAAAGTGTCCTTGACCTTGTTCAGATGACATTGGGTCAATGTGATGTGAAACCTTGAGGTCATAAGCAACAACATACTAAATATGAAAGTGATCGGGTAAACGGTTCAGGAGATCTAGCCCGGGCAAAAAATGTATGCATAATTTCATTTAAAATGCACTGGGTGACCTTGACCTTGGTCACATGACATTGGGTCAAGGCGATGTGAAACCTACCTTCGGGTCATAAGCAACAACATACTAAAATATGAAAGTGATCGGGCAAACCGGCGATTTAGGAGATATAGCCCGGACACGATGTGTGACAGACAAACAGATGGATGGACGGACAGACGACGAAGACAAAGCCAATATGTCTCCTCCCCGTTTGGGGGGGGGGACATAAATAGGGGTTATGCATATCCATTGTCAACTGAACCACACTATCTTTTATGATAATACTAATTAGATAGTTACTGTTTGACATTTACGTTTAAGAATGGAAATCCGGAATTAGACAAGGGGGAAGGTTGGACCCGGGGATGTTCTATGCTGAAACTATACAGACGGATAAGCCGTGCGGATAGAATATCCCCTTAACACGGGGGATGTTCTATATCCGGGGGATGATCTATGCGGGGATGATCTATGCTACAACACCGATCTATGTAATCATTCGTGGCCTACTTTTACGGATAGGAGACCTCTTGGAATTTATGATTGGTCGGCTATTGCAAAAAATACATATATAAATATATAATTCATATATCTAGGTTATTCAAACCCTGTACATACGATTTTTCAATAGGGGGGCGTTACACTCCTGTAAGAGTTCTTCTCCTTTTGTGCGAAACTAATGTTACCAGGGTTACTAATTTAGATAAAAGAGGAAATATGATGAGGAATAGTGATATAGAATATAGTGATTTTTGAATTTTAAATTGTTGATGCAGATGTTTAGAAAGGAAAAGCCGAATTTGTTTGTAGGAAACCCGTTCTAGCACTTGTTTTCCGATTTTTAAAGCATTTAAAGTCAGCTAACTGACGGCAAGCTTTTGATAAAAGCTAACACTGGTATGCTGTAAAATTAAAAATCAACTATTACACAAGAAGAAAGATTAAGTTTACACCTGAATTAAACTCAATGTAGTTTATTTCTCAATTATATGTCTAGCCAACGGATTTGTTTTTAAACTTTTACGGTTATTTCACATTTCGGATGCCTTTTGAAAATAAAAGCTCAAAATATTGACATGTGATTTAAACGGAAACTAAAACACTGAACGTAAATGAAAACAGATGATTACATAATTGAAAATAGCCATATATTGCCAATAAATTCTAAAAATGTCATGACTCTTATCATTTAATATACAAAGTGGCAATTCAAGTCATTGAATACCAAAGATGTGGTTATCACGGTAGGTTCCAAGAATTAGATAAATAAGAATATTGCTGTTGGTCCTGATAAAAGAGGAGTAACTCAAGCCCTATTTATAATGTTATGCTACTCAGATGGTTGAGTCAACTTCGAGTGTATAGACAAGAGTGCAAACTAATTTTAAAACCCACCCTCCCTATCCCCTTTCTTTTATTCATTATCATATGTTGCCATATATAAATATGTATAAATATATATCTTCAACTTTTCAATATAACTTATGTGCTTGTTTTTATATTTCAATTGTCTGCTGTCAGAATGTTTATTTTTCAGATCCACGGAGACTTCAGTTACCCCCTTCTCCTTCCCTTCTCCCTCGTCGCGGTGGTTTCCTCCTGTAGTGCCAATACCATCCTACCATTTACAAGTGTTCTCGAGGGTAAAAACCAATCAATATATTATACATGTCTTCTATGATCATGATGTGAATAACATTTTACATTTGAACAATTGGTTTCAACTCGCATGGCATTCTCTGGCGATGCTACGAACGCAATCGCAATTTTGTTTAGTAATGTATGAAATTGTAATCTTTGATTTTAGCTTTGTGAGTTCCACATCGCAAGGCATTCTCCGGCGAAGTCGTAAATACAATAGCAATTTTGTTTGAGATTTGTGATTTTGTCAAAGTGGTTTGTCCATATACCGGCATTCCACATTTTGCGAACAATATTTGAAACTACAAATGATTTACATTTATGCATTTTGTGTGTTATATATTTGTGTACATTTGCAAGAATTACTTTCAATTCATTTATTACAGATGTTTATTTCAATTAATGTCAATTAAATCCGACGCGGTCATATATTGCCAACAAATTGTAAAAATGTCATGAATGGCAATTCAAGGCATTGAATACCAAAGATGTGGTTATCACGGCAGGTTCCAAGATAACACGGAAGTGTTCCAACCCTTTACCTTCTTGAAGATTTCAAACCAATTTCAAAGTACCAGACACGTGTTTCGTATAGTAAATCCTCATCAGTGGTACTTATTAAATCCCGAATTGATTTCTGACACAGACATCTGTTTTAGGAATGAGTGAAGCGGTTCTCGAAAGATTTGCGCCTGTCGAACCAGAGTGTAAAAGCCATGAACGCAAAAAATAAGATACTCATTCCTTATATTTACATTCAGGAACATTCCGATGTAAAACATCTTTGAAAACATCCTCGAAATTCTATACAAATTAAGTGAAAATTAAGATTCAAATGTTTCACGTGTGTCAATTCTCCCTACCAGGAAGGGCAAGAAATACTCCATTGCAAAGGACCAAAATTTACGGTTTGATATTAAAAATTACCGAATAACTTTTATTTTTAAACTATTTTCACGATGAGTCTTAATTTTTTGTAAACAATTTGAAGAGAATAAGGCCTTATTTAAAATTAGAAAAGTCAGTGCTGCATAATTTCAATTCAGTAGCGCCATCCACATTCAAGTACTAGTACAGATCGAACTCTTTGGAAGTTCACATTTAACAATGGACTGTTACAACGTTTTCACAATGTTATACATATCTGCTAAAACGCTCTCATGATGAATTTTAACTTTTTATAATCAATTTAAAGAGAAAAAAGCCTTATTTATAATATCGGAGTAGTCAGCGCTGCATAAACTTATTTCGGTAGCGCCATCTACATGGAAGTACACATGAACTGTGTGGAAACTGTACATGTATACGTTTCAAGGATTGTTTTGGTTGTCCCCGTCTGTTTCTTCTCTTTTATATCATCTCATTCCCCGTATACATGTTGGGAATCTCCTCCTGGTCGCAAATTCAGCACCAGTATGCCCCGCCCACTGTTTGAACTTCTTGCGCGCATGTTATGTTATTGGGACCAACCTGTGTTCATCGTGAAATGAACGTCAAAATTGAATAGGAGTTGAACATAGGAAATCAACTTGCAATGTAAATAGAATTTAATAGCGCCCTCTTGTTTTATCTTTGCAGAGAGTGCGCGGCTCCTAATTTCCTGTAGTAGCATATTTAAACGAAATATATGACCGAAACGGCATTGGAGGTATGGTGCTAAGATGATAATCTCCTTTGATTTCGATGATATTTTTGGATGAAATGACAAGTTTCCGAAATATTAAAATAGTTCCGTAACTTTACTCGTGGCGGAAAGTTAGTTTAAACATATTTTATTGGAATATCACATGAATCATGACAAATATGGATAATGATCATATCCCTGTATACAGCACAAACTCGATAATTCAGAGAATCAGAAACCGAAGGCATACAAATCAGGATAAAACAGGAACCAAAGCAAGCAAACAAAAACCTACATCACATGAAAAGAAGCGAATTCCCGATATGGGAGTGAGACCAGGTGCCCAGGAAGAGTAGGCATCTCCTGCTTGCATGCAACACCCGCCGCTTCAATTCGGTAGAACTCTCACATCCGGTTACTTCCATTTCATACCAGGAGTCCCCGAGGGCACATGTAGCCAAGTTCGATCAATTTCGGTTGGTCGTTTCTTCAAACATATTCGAAAATTTCTGTTTACAAAATTATCTCAAATTTCTGAAACCTGGGTCCTGTAGCATCATATCCCAGCCATCTTGCTGCGTCTTTCGGTTTATTTTTTGACATAATTTTGATAGATTTTGGCCATATTTCATGGTTTAGATAGAGGATCACTGCCGATCTCGAGGGTTAAAAACCCGAAACGTGCATGTCTGGTCCACGCTGTAAATTTTTCTGCATTTAAATGATGCTAATGAATATGAAGACGTTGAACACATGTAACACATACAATGCAAATAGAAGTATCTAATTCAGTAGGATCGAAAAGAAAGCTTAAAGCTTATATAAATTTCTCTCCTGAATTATATAAATTACTCCAGTCAGAAATAAAAAAAATAGTTGATGGTACAATGTGATTTTATGGAAACTAATAATCAGAGAGAAATTAACAATGAGAAGGAAAATGCCAGTAAAGAATTAAGATGAAATAAGATAAGATGGCGTTAATGTATACGTATAGTTTTCAATGCTGCGAAATACATCTAGAAGGACCACTGAAGTATTGAATTTTAAAAACATTTATAAACATCTGTACTAAGTGTATAAATACAATTAACTAATGATGAGAAACAGAGTAATATTGAATTTTATGACAAACTGTATCATAAATACCTTTATCGATGGATAAAATTTTTGTCCGACATGAAATCTAGCATATAAAGATGCATATAATAATAAGTAACATTTTGGAAATTAATATAGGCAAGATGAAACTCGAGAACAGTACAAATTAAATATCTTTGTGTCTATAATTTATACACAGGGAATTTTGCCAAATATGAATCTCATATGTTCCACATATGCAAATCAAATGAAAGTGTTCATATGTATTCATGAAAAAGGGCCTCAAATGTGAATCATATGTGGTGTTTCATATGAGAATCATATGAAAATAATGTGTTTCTCTGATCAAATGAAAATCATATAAACGTTCACATGAAAATCATAAAAAAATCATATGAGAATCATATGAAACTACTTTCATATGAAAATAATATGAAACATTTTAGTGCTGAATTTGGTTATTTCATATGAGATATATGAAACTACTTTCATATGAAAACCATACAAAACATTTTAGTGTTGAATTTGGTTATTTCATGAGAATCATATGAAACTACTTTCATATGGAAATCATATGAAATATTTTAGTGCTGAATTTGGTTATATCATATGGGAATAATATGAAACTATTTTCTGAATTTTGTTATTTCATATGAGAATCATATGAAACTATTTCCATATGAAAACGAATAATAAGACAAATTATAGTGTTAGAATTGCTTCTCGCATCTGAGATATTCGAGTTTATCAAATTGCCATTTGATGTATACATATATACATGCATTTATTCTTTACTGCACACATAACTAGAACGAAATTCTATCAAAGCAAAATGATATGAAAATTTTTTGTATTGGATTTTATTATTTCATATGAAGGTTCATATGAGAATCATATGAATATAGCTTCATATGAAAACCATAGGACTATTCATATGAGAATCACATGAAAATAGCTTCATATGAGAATCATATGAAAATAGCTTCAAATGATTTACATATAATTGCTTTCATATGATTCTCATATGAAACCAATCATATGATTCTCAGATGAAACCAATCATAAGATTCTCATATGAAATTATGTTCATATGATTTTCATATGATCTTCATATGATCCTCCTGTGAAAAGTCCTTAATGAGATACTTTCAAGTGTACTTAGTTTATTATCATCATCTGATTGTCTGTTGTAGCATAGAAATCATCTATATTAGACTGAAATGCGAAAAAAAGTATTAATTAAGTAGTTCGGCTTTATCTACATCAGTTTCAACAACACTATCGATATCCGAACATAGAATATCAATATTTGAAGATTTTGTCGAATAATTTTTAGTTGTTTTACAAGATTCCATCATTCTTTCGTGTTGAAATGTTTCGAATCTATTTTTTGTTGTTGCTGATTTTCAAATCTCCTACAGATACTTAGATACTTAGATACTTGCATCCAGAGCTAGTTAGAAGGTAATTTGAAGTTTCTTAATGAATAAGAAGTGGGCGGAGCGTCAGCATATATTTTATTAGGATATGCTACTGAATTGACCCTACAGGAAATTTGGAGCCACGCACTCTCTGTAAAGTAAATGTAAAAATCTAAATTCAAAACTTTAAAGAGGGCGCTACTGAAATGAATTTTGCAGGCTCCGCTGGAAGCATCACTGATGAGAATTAAAATATTCAAACACGTGTCTGGTGCAGGAAAAATTGGTTTGGAATTTTCTTCATGAAGGTATAGAGTTGGAACACTTCCGTATTATTACTTTTTTATTTCAATGAGGTGTATATATAAATGTGTATCGTCGTTATACACGTGTTACCGCATACCATAACGTAGACAAATTTCGGTGAGCGGGCGTGAGAATATTTTGGGCTCCAAGACCGAGCCTTGGGGTACCCCTGTCTCTAGTGACATTGGCTCGGAAACTACAGAACCAACAACAATACACTGTGGCTCTTGTAAGACTGAATCCACAAAAGGGCGTTTCCTTAAGATTATGCTAGATGTATTCAAGTCGAGTGTAGAATGTCATAGTCATTTACGTCAATTGCCGCGGATGGATCCAACATAACTAAAATCGCACAGTTATCATTGTCATGCGCCACAGTGATATCATGGTGAATGAGTGCTGTCTTGGTAGAATGAAATTTCCTGTAAGCAGACTAAAAACAATAATTCAAGTTGTTCTGCTCTAGATGTCGATCAATCTGTTGCGCGACAACTTTCTCTAAAATTGTTGATATACAGACAAGTTCGAAACTCGTCGATAATTTTTCTTTGAAAAAAGAAGGGTCAACGCATTCGGATATCGATTTGTAGATTATGTCAGTAATATGAGGCAACACCACTGGGCGTTCGCATTCTTTTCTGTAAATAGGTTAGTTGGTATCGGGTCCAAGCTACATGTCTTGGAAGCGGAATTCGAGATGATTTTCAAATTTTCTTCACAAGATGTTGTCTCGAAAGTGAGCAGCGCTTCGCTATTGGATTGTTAATCAGATACCATGAAATCAGCCTTTCCTCAGGCGTTTCACTATACACAGTGCATTCCGAATGTTTATGATTTTGTAACTGAAGAATGCTCCAAAGGAACTAACGATGAGGGCTTGATTTAGCCCTGAAATCATTCGATTATTAGTCCCCTACCGGCTCGCCGGAGGAGACTTATAGTTCCACCCCGTTTGTCTGTCCGTCTGTCTGTCACACTTCAGTTTTCCGGACTTTTTTCGCTTTTGTTGCATATATGCAGGTAATGAACTGATTCATGGTGTATGAATACACCTTAGTATGATACAGATCAAGTTCGAGTTTGGATTTCATTGATCTATCTTCACAAGGGTAATGACCCTTGGAATTAGAAAATTTCATGGAGTTTTAGTTCCCCGGTTGTTATTGTAGATAATGAACTGATTTTTGGTATGTGAAGACATTATTGTGTGATTCATATTAAATTTACGTTTCGATCCTTCTTTGAATTTTCAGCATAGACCAGGCATGCACGTTTCGGGCACTTAAGGTGGTACCCCCATACCCCATTTCTTCCCTACATTCAATTTTCTTCATAATTGCAATATTAATCAACTATGATGCCATGCGTCATTTGCTAAAGTTTGAAAGAAATCGAATCAATCGTTTGCATGGGTAGCAATTCAAAATCTCCAAATGTTGTCCCCCTTTCAATGCAGAAACTGACGACTTTGTCACGAATTTTGCTCGCAGATATTCAATGAACCTGCAAATTTATTAATTATCAGCTTTGTATTTCAAAGAAAATACATGCATCATTCTTTTTTTAGTAAAATTTTGATGTTTTAATTTCACCATACTTATTTTAGAAGCGATTTTTATAGAAAATAAGGATAAACGTGTACCGGTCTGAAGTTCCGAAAATTGTCATATTTACATAACTCATCAGTATCATTTAATATCAATAAAACAAACTTATGGAAAAGAGATTAATTATCTTAAATCAGTGCAAATAACAGGGAAATCGAACCTTTTTTTAATCGAGTTAGAGCCATTTGAGTTATCCCTACCCCTTCTTTTTTAACGTCGCAATATATTACGTCGAGGTTAAGCATAGCGTTGTATGTCTTGTCGGCACATTTTCTAACAACATGCTTACGCGGAATTGTAAAATTCATTTGAATAAATAACAGTTATCATTATTTCAGAATTTAGTCGTAATTCGTGCATTTGACTCAGATGATATGCCGATTAAACACGAGAAGCAACCGAACAAAAAGTAAAAGGAAATAACACAGTGAAATGAAATGCAAGCTGATAAAAGTAGATAATGATATAGAGAGCAACAGTTACCTCTGGGCACCGCGTGGGAATTTCCCCTACTATGACGTCATGATTAAGTCATGCAGATGCTTGTCGTGAAAACAAATAATGGTAACGTTACGCCAGACAACAAATGTTCGCGAGATCAAATTTGAGTTAAGTACCTTACCCTGAGACTTCCACCTTATTCCTCGCCATTGATAATACAAACTCAGCAAAAGAGGGTGGGAAAAAGACAAGGTTCACCATATACAACATCAATGTGATAAAGAACATCCTGGCGATAATTTCAACAACACTCACAATAGAGCACAAAGCTGAGTATCGACAGACCCCTGGCAAGCAAGAGGTGGGACCAGTTGCCCGGGAGGAGTAAGCATCCCCAGTTGCCCGGGAAGCCAAAATCAATTGACTACACATAATCAACGAGACCAAACAAAGGTTATGGTGTAGGTATCCGAATCACCCTCCCACTTTTCCGGTTACCCAGATGTCTTGAAGAACGCGCAATTGTTGTGTGTGATATTCTCCCCACTTGCACAATTCTGTAGATTGATCAAGTATCAGGACGAGCATCCGTGTGGTAACAGAAGCATTATATTAACGGTACAAAGGGCAGTTTATTATTCTGCCCGTTGTACATTGTAGATAGAGGTCCTGTCCACTCTTAGTCCTTCTTATTTTGCTTATTATGACACAATAAAAGGCAGGTTGTGGGACTAAAAAGTAGTATACTTTCTTGCATAGGCCTGAATCTCAGAGGAAGCTGAAAGTATTTTTGTAGAATTTTCATAAATTCTGGACTAGTTTATGGAAGTGATAACCTTGACCTTAAAGTTCCTTGATGATTTGTTAAGAAGAAATCCAAATAGTGAGTATATGAATAACGAAACCAATGGAAATCAGTGCCGACTTGAGACGATTATCTGCCATGTTTATAGCAAACAGAGAGTTTATCCAGTTTAAGTGCAAACAACCCTCCCAATTATTTGGATACCTAGTTGGATTTCACAAAATGAACATGTAATTTTTTTATTTATAAAAAAGTAAGTAAGATTTATTTCAAAATTTTGTACACTGAAATTCTTTTATAAGTATTAGATTGATTTTAACCAAAAAAAAAAGGCAAAATAATATTACAAGAGCCTCAAGAGGGCCACAATCGCTCACCTGAGAACCATCTTCACTCTTTGCACTTGCAGTATTATACTTTAAACTTGCTAGCGTAAATTTTCAGTAACCAACTAGACCATCAAAGACCAGGTATCTTGCTTGTAATTTGTTTACCAAAAACAAAAAAAGGACCTGACCCTAATTGGTGAATCTCATTATTCTTGGCCATCCATGCAAGTTTGATGTTTGTTTATCGAGTAAGTTATGTAAATAAAATAATATCGCTGGTTCTATTTATCTTCAGTTGTATGCATATCTTAAAAATTGACGGTAATGTTCCTAGATTATCGTCCTATGCTATCTACATTTCACAGCTCATCAGGTATGCTAGCGCATGTACTTATGTAGAAATTTACAAATTACCAAGAAACTTTTAGGACAAGGTTTTCGCTTTCACAAACCAAACTAGTTAAGACTTTCTGGAAATTTTACAAAAATTATTCAAACTTCTTTTGAAATTCGGATCAATACAGGGAACGGAGTATATTACTTTTGGTATTTCTCAACCTGCATTTTACGGTGACATAATTAACAAGATAAGAAGGATCAAAGACAGACAACATAACTATCGAAAATGCGTCAGAATCATCAAGCGCCTTTTATACCGTGGATATGACCCTTATGTCACCAGACGGACACTAGACTTGGTACTTGACCAATCTACAGTCTTGTACCAGCGCATTCTTAAAACTTGCACTCTGACTGACTGTGACGACGGGACTCCATGACGGACCCTGTCCAAACCTCCTTAGAGAAGACAGAGTCCCGACCAACTCTCCTCTTTGAATGTCGGTCGCACACCTCGGGTAATAACATACATGAGCTCGCGGCGGCAGAGCACGGATTATATTACGTACGCCCTCTTTTGATAACCATTTACATATTGATCTGTGTTGCTTGGGCCCTTGCGTTTTGCGGTCTTGTGTGTGTGTGGTCATCTGACAATGAGGAGGTTAACACCACAATTGTACGTTATTCGAGACCTATGGGTAATCGGAAAAGTGGGAGGGTTGTACGCACGTAATCCAGAAAACCACACCTTCTGTAATTTCCGTGTCAAATGGCTGTCCTAAGTCGGCACCGGTTTCCCATTGGTCTCGTTGGTTTGTATGTAGTCCTTTGTGTTTGATGTTTCTGTGTTGTGCGTTGACGTTCCTTGTTTCTTTTGCGTCTCTTCCTGTGCTTGTCTGTTCTTGTTTTTTGCATTGGGTGTTAGATGTCAAAAGAGATAAAAACCATTATGCATACATTTTCGTCTTTTTATACATACTGGTACATGTATCTTGTTATTAGTAATTAGAAAATATTTATACTAAATAATTGAACTGGACGGAAAAAAAATGTAAAGTTGAATATTCAAAGGGAAGATATTCATGTTGCAGCTAGGTACTTCATTGATAACGTTCATTTTATTATAGTCATTAACAATGTCCGTATGAGTTTACTACATAGATCCTACTTTATACTAGTAATGAAAAAAGTAATGGATTGTTCTGCTACAACGTTGGATAACAATTTCTTATTTTTCCTGATACAACCATCATAAAAAGAAGTTAATTAATTCTAATGTTAACATTATTTGCACTTCAATTAAGTCGTGCATAATCTCAAACATCCACCATCAAGTTCATCTCAAATCTTAGTGTCTGCAACTTCTGATGGATATTTTTTATGCATGTAAAAGAAGACATTTCCATCATGTTCACTCTTTTCTGTACACAGGAACACCAATGCATATGATAATAGTTCAACAAGACCTGAGATCCACCATTTAGATCATCTCAGTTCCCAATTGGGAATGTATGATGGATACAATTATGTCTTTTTATACATTTACTTTATGGTACGAAACAAATTAACTATTGCACCTGTTCATCTACTTTCACAAATTTGCATTTCTTGAAGCCATTCACATACTTTTCATACCATTAGCTCCTAAGTTAACTGCACTAGATCGTGACGTCGCTGATCGTTAGAACCGTAATTGGAGCTTCAAAGTAAATGTTATAAGAATAATACATCTCTACCAGACCGTGTAAAATTTTTGGCTTTGGTTTCTCGAAATATCTAAAACTTGGGCCCTGTAGCATCATATCCAACCCATCCTGCTACGTCTTCGACATAATCACTTTAACTCGATCTCTTTGGTCATATTACATAACGCGTGTCTAGTACAAAAGAAAATGGTACTTTAGGCTGGTATCGCAGCTGATGGACTGTAAGTCCCCGAGGATATACCTAGTTTTAGTGTTTACGCACTGCATTGAAATATATTTTAAATTTCCTGTCATCAAATTAGACCTTAATTTCTCCATCGGGGGTATCTTCCTTATTGCATAGCTCTGTCCTTAGCTTGGGGTTCGGCATAATTTTTTCGGTCATCTTTATTTTCTTCAAGAAGGTATAGAGTTAGAACCCTTCGACATTATTAAGAATTAAGCTCCTTTCGCCTACCCTCAAACGATTTTTGGCCATAATGTTCACATAAGGTAAGGAAGAAAATTATTCCAAAATCATTGAAATTAAGTTATTCATCACTGAATATCTTTCTGTGTTATATGATAATCTAACAACTTTTGTACCATCCCAGTAGATATCGAAATAAGAATTATTTTGAAAAGGATCATCTTAGGAGTTATCTTCCCTTGTTGTAAAAAAAATATAGAAAAATATCGATTGCAGAAAAACTAATGAACTGATGAACTTTTGATTTTTCAGCGAAATTTGATGAAATATATCTTTAATTTTTTTTAACTATCGATACTTGATACCCCATTGTTCTGTTGAAATTTTTTAGGAAAAATGAACTTTTTCCTATAGAGTTCAATGTAAACTGTAAGGACCCGTTACTTTTAAAGTAACCGATATTTCAATATCTAAATTGGTCAAAATTATCAATTAATTTTTACATCATAACTATGATGTGGTTCAGGATTCCATGAATGGGTGGCCCAATTACCTCTCATTACCCATTGAATACCTTCAATACGCTACTGAATAAACCCTACACAAAATTTGGAGCCGCTCATTTTGAAAAGAGGGCAAATGTCTCTATATATCATTATCTATTTTCATAAGTAAGCATTTCATTTTCTCTGTTTTATTTCCTGAAATTGAGCATTACTTATAGATTGAATGTGTTTCCGAGATTTATACGTTTCTTTCTTTTGAAATTTTCAGTATCTACACTAATCCTTTGACCTAACGTAAATGTCGAAAGAAATCTGATGTCATCTGATAATTATGACCATGATAACTTCGATTTTATTTGAGCGTGATTAGTGTAAATAGAGTACATTTACCATTATACGATACATTCGTTTGATAAGATCATCTAGAAGAAAAAATGTATCGTAGAGAGGGGGAGAGGTGTCCGGCTCGGCAATCTGGGACGATTAGTTTTTATAAAAAAGATGGTGGTGGTGGTTTCGGTTCAAAACGAATCGACTCCATCTATACCCGCCCATTGGACAGTCCATCCAATTTTTCCTTTTTTTTTTTATTTTCCTTTTTTTTAAGATTTTACTTTTTGTTTGGTTGCCTCCCGTGTTTAATCGTAATATCAACTGCATCAAATGCACGAATTACGTATAAATTCTGAAATAATGATACATGTAACTGTTATTCATTCAAATTAATTTTACAATTTCGCGTAAGCATGTTGATTATAAATTTGCCAACAAGACATATAACGCTATGCTTAACCTCTACGTAACGTATCGCGACGTAAAAAAATGGGGGTAGTGGTAACCCAAATGGCGCTAACTCGGTAAAAAGAGGTTCGATTTCCCTAAAATATGGACAGATTTAAGATAGATAATAAATCTCTTTTCCATTATTTTTTTATTGAAATTATATGATACGTTTTTTCATAAGCTATGTAAATGTGACAATTTTCGGAACATCAGCGAGGTACATGTTTATCCTTATTTTCTATCAAAATGGCTTCTAAAATAAGTATGGTGATATTAAAACATCAAAATTTTACTAAAAAAGTAAGATGTATGTATTATCTTTGAAATGCAAAGCTGATACTTAATGAATTTGCAGGCTCATTGAATATCTGAGAACAAATTTCGTGACAAAGTCGCCATTTTCTGCATTGAAAGGGGGACAAAATATGGAAATATTGAATTGCGACCCACATAAACGATGGGTTAGATTTCTTTCAAACTTAAGCATAAGATGCATGACATCATAGTAAATTGATATTGCAATTATGAAGAAAATTGAATGTAGGGGTTATTGTGAGACTACCACCTTAAATGAAATCTGTAACATAAATAACATTGGAGGGATGGTGCTAAGATGTAAACATCCTTTAATTTCGATATTTTTGTATATAGTTTTACGGCAACTGGGGCTTGGGGTTATCTCGTTTTATGGCACGTTAAAGACCATTTAAATATGGAGTTTCCAATGCAGTACAAACCAATATACCATTCCCACACCCATTTATTTATTATGCATCGGTTATCACAAGTCCCACTATGTAACACACGAGGCGAAAAATTACGTCTTAAAGTACGCGCATTTACTAGTTCTAGTGAAATAGAGAGATATGGTGGCATACCTCTGACCCTTCATGCAATACTGACGAGGGTTAAATACCCGAAACGTGCATGTCTGGATCATGCTGTTAATTTATCTGCCCTAAAATGATGCTAATGAATTTGAAAACGTTAAACATTTGTACCACTTGGTGAGTGTCACTGCTGGCGGACCAGGAGTCCCCGAGGTCACATGTTGCCAAGTTCGATCAATTTCGGTTGGTAGTTTCTTCGAACGTATTTCAAAATTTCTGTTTCTCAAATTTCTAAAACCTGGATCCTGCAATATCATATCACAGCCATCTTGCTATGAATTTCGGCATATTTAGGACATGATTTTCACAGATTTTGGTCATATTACATTGCTTAGATTGAGGATCACTGACGAGGTTTAACACCCGAAAAGTACATATCTGGTCCATGTTGTAAATTTATCTACCCTAAAATGATGCTAATGAATTCGAAGACGTTAAACATTTTAACAGATTATGTCAACATGGAACTTTTAATTGTATTTTCTTGAATGTTCACAAATAACATTCCAAAAATTGTCAAAACGAGTAACTTAGATTGTCAGTCAACTTGTGTCATCCTACATGCAAGAAGGGAGAGATCTCCAACAAGATATTAATGTTAACATGCAAGATAGATCGAATTTTCTTTTTTGCTATTTCAAGGATATAACGTGAAGAATAATATATAACATTTATAAACATAACATAATATAATTAAAAACAACATTTTGCCGATTTCCTCGCGAACTGTAAATCTCTTAAAGCAGAAATAAAGCAATAATCAAGATGAAGCCGATATGCCCATCACCTTTAACCGAAAGATGACAAAAATAGCGGAAGATAAGAGGCCCATGTGGGTCTGTATCTACGTCATTTTACATGTACAAGTGTCCAAATAATAGAGAGGTTTAGTTACAGGTCCTCATAACATGTACGTATGATGTTCATGTACATGTCACTGTTTGACGACGTCATAATCAGAGGACGTCGATTAGTTACACGTACGAATCGGAGTAGGTATAGGTAAAGCTATGTTGTAAGGTTACGTGTAGCTAGCTTCTTTTCAATCGGTTTAATCTGCGAGAAAAATACATCGCGATTCGTAAAACCTCGACACAAGGAAATGTAGAATCCTAAACGTGCTTATAGCACGGAAAATTGGAAAGAAGGGAGGGTATCTCCAACAAGACCCTGTTGCAGCACCATCAGGAAAACACCAAAACACCCGATATGAAAACACAAAGACGAGCATATTAAGAGACGATAAAGATTCATACGACATATAAACATCAAACACATAAACCAACGAGACCAATGGGTAACCGGTGCCGACTTTGGACGGCCATTTGCCACACAAGCAGCAAATGGTGTGGTTATCCTGGATTACGTGCGCAAAACCCTCTCACTTCTCCGATTACCCAGAGGTCTCGAAGAACGTACAATTGTGGTGTAAAACAACCTCCTCACTGTCAGATGACCACACACAAGCAAGACAGCAAAACACAGGGCCCAAGCAACACAGACGAATATGTAAATGGCTATAAAAAGAGGGCGTACGTAATACAATCCGTGCTCTGCCGACACGAGCTTATGCCTGTTATCATTCGAGGAGTCCGACTGACATTGAACCATCCAACAAATTATTGTACTCTATGTCTTCCGAAATGGAAGTTACCGGATGTGACAGTTCTACCGAATTGAAGCGGCGGGTGTTGCGTGTAAGCAAGAGATGCTTACTCTTCCTTTGCACCTTGTCTCACTCCCATATCGGGAGTTCGCTTCTTTTCATGTGGTGGAGGTTTTTGTTTGTTGCTTTGGTTTCCGTTTTATCCTGATTTTGTATGCCTTCGGTTTCTGATTTTCTGAATTATCGATTTTGTGCTGTATACAGGGATATGGTCATTATCCATATTTGTCATTCAGAGAGTACAGGTGGTCGGAGCCCTGTCTTCTCTAAAGACGTTTGGACAAGAGTCAGAGTGCAAGTCCCAAGAATGCGCTGGTATAAGACTTTAGATTGGTCAAGTACCAAGCCTATTGTCCGTCTGGTGACATTAGGATCATATCCACGGTTTAAACGGCGTTTGATGATTCTGACGCATTTTCGATGGTTATGCTGTCTACCTTTAATCCTTCTAATTTTGTTTATCATATCACCATAAAAGGCAGGTTGTGTAATAACCAAATTGTCAATATTGAAATATATGTTCTATAGTATCAATTTTATTCTACTAGACACGTGTTTCGGATATTTTAATCCTAGTGAGTAGTACCTCATGCTAAACATTTTAAATAAAGCCAAAGTGAATTTTCCTGGCGCCATCTACAATACAGAGCTTTAATATCTCTTGCCAAAATGAACGGCTCCAAATTTTGTGTAAGGTTTATTCAGAAGCGTATTTAGTGAAAAATATGGCGTAAAATCGACTGTAACTCCCCAAGGATATCGCTCACATATATTTGGATTTTGAAAACTGATGTGGGCCAGAATATTTATTTCTGCATCAAAGAGGGTCAGATTATTTATTTCAACATTTTCTTGGACAGAATGTTTATTTCCAAAAACTGTCACCCCCACCCCAAGGATTAAATGGTCATCCCCTTACATTTCCAACAATACATATGGAAAGAAAAAGAGATAAAAACCGAAAAAGGGAAAGAAATTTGGGGTGGGGGTCCTGCCGGGATTTGAATCCTCTACCCTTGGGTCCGTTGGGCATGGAAAACATATGTACAATCTTCCTTAATAATCCAAAAGTGTATATTTTGACAAAATTCTTTTACAGTTGCATTTCTTACTATGAATATCAAAAAGTATATGAACAATTTTAAGGGAAAGGTTGAAATATTAAAAATGACAATTCCCTTTCCCTTTTGGCAGTTAAAAAATAAATAAAAAAAAACCCTTTCAGGACATTTTCTTCATATAAGCATTTTTCTAGTTTATCATGGCTGAAATTAACTAAACTAGGGTAGCAAATTTAGCCAAGAGAGAAAAGAATAAAGAAATCTCAATTTTTGCATTAAAATAAAGTCGAAAAAGACGTCAAAACGCGTCAAAACTTAGATATCGGATTTAAATGAGCAAACTTGAATAATACATCCTTCCTGATCACTCAGATACCATTAGTTTTTCAATCCATGTAGCGATTCTGGAGAAGTGGATATTTTAGGAGGGACACCCTCTGGGGCCTATTTGACATCGCCCTGGATCCATTCTTGAAGGCATCCGGCCGAAATGAAGAAACTTGGTAGGAGACCTTTAGTACTTCATGCATACGACGTTTCATCAAAATGCTCTGAGGGGTTTCGGAGAAGTCGAGGAAGGATGGACAGACAGACGACGGACAAATCAGTATTCAGATGTTTAACTTCCTGTTCGACAACATGGTGGAGGTGGTGTTTGGAGGAAAGGTCTTCCTACAAATTATCGGAATTTCAATGGGAAACAATTATGCCCCACTTCTTGTCGACATTTTTCTTTACTCGTACGAAGCTGAATACATTCAATCTTTGGTCTCTGAAGGGAAAAATATACTTAGCTTCTGACTTTAACTTCACTTACAGAATTATCGACGATGTACGTACTGTCCATCAATAATCCAAGATTCGCGGATTACCTTAGCAGAATTTTTCCGTCGGAGCTTGAAGTCAAAAGAGTTAAAGAAGATCCTGACGACAATCCCAACATCACTCACAACAGAGCACCAAATTGAGCATCGACGGACCCCTAGCAAGCTAGAGGTAACTACAGAGACAAATAATTCAGCATTATATTTGGACATAATGCTGTCCTATGACACCGATGGTTATATGAACACCTCACCCTATGACAAACGTGACAACTTCAGTTTCAGCATCACAAACTTCCCTTTTCTGAGAAGCAACTTCCCTTCATCGCCTGCTTATGGCGTGTTCATATCCCAATTGATACGTTATGTCAGAGCAAGTAGCAAATATACATATTTTGTTCTGAGAGCTAGGCGTCTTTCTCAGTCAGGGATACGTTTGTGATCGACTAACATCGTCACTGAGGAAGTTCTACGGTCGATACGGGGAACTCGTCATACACTATGATGTCCCATTATCCAGAATAGTGAATGATATTCTGTCTTAGACCATTTGAGTCATCTAAACACAGACTTACTTGTACCGAAATGGAAGTAACCGGATGTGATATTTCTAACGAATTGAAGCGACGAGTATTGCATGCAAGCAGGAGATGCAGAATCTTTCTGGGCACCTGGTCTCACTCCTAATTGGCAGTTCGCTTCTTTTCCTGAATTATCCATTTTGTACTGTGTATTGGGATATGAACATTGTCCATATTTGTCATGATAATATATACAATTTTGTATGCTAAATAGAAATTCTTGCAAATAATTATTTAGATTTGAAATCTTTGACTTAATTCGGTGAAAATTTGAATCTAAAAATTCAGTTATAAATATTCTGTGATTCAGTAATTTTCAATTTACTTCATTTTAATTTTTGTGCTGTAATAACATTACTGATAACAATATATTGTTGTTATATAATTATAATATTACACCGTTTTCTCATATTTGTTTTTATTTTGTCTGCACAGCTATTTAAATGAGTAAGAAACCCCCTTTTAAAGCATTACAGGGCAGCGTTTATTTGCTATTGCAATTAACCCAACAAAATATTATTGCAACTTCAATTCCAGATGAAGCATCGATCCTTAGAGGATTCTATGGCGGGATTGCATCTGCCATTGTTTATAATTCACCGAAATCTCTTGTCGCAACTTCAAATTCAGATGTCACGTCTTCAATTGCATCTTTTTGTCGCATTTCCGCTTGATATAACGCATGTTCCATTACATTTGGCAGTATATCCCACCAAAATCTTCTTGTCGCAACATCAACTTCAGATTTCGCTGGACTGCTTATGCCAGTGTTATTCACCCAATCTTCTGGTCTCAACTTCCGCTTAAGATGTCACATGTTCTTAATAATCTTAAAAAAGATGTTTGAAAATTCAGAAGATCTGATTTAAAAAAAAAAAGATTGAGAACACTTTTATGTCAAATCAATATCGTTGATTCTATTTATCTTTAATATTATGCATATTTAAGTAGAATATTGTTTCTGGCAACTAGTAGACTGTCATCATAAGAGATAAAAATCATAAATATTTATATGTTTTCCTCTATTTATACGCACATGTATCTTGTTATCAGAAATAAGATTTTATGTAAAATCATCTCACCCATCCTGCTACGTCTTTTGGTACATTTTTGGACATACTAATTTTCACACTCTTTGGCAATAAAACATTAATTAGATTGAGGATCACTGACGAGGGTTAGGTACCCGAAACGTGCATGTCTGGTTCATGCTGCAAATTATCTGTTCTTAAATGATGCTATTGAATTTGAAGACATTTAACATTTGTACCACTTGCTGAGTGTCACTGCTGGTGGACCAGGAGTCCCCGAGGGCACATTAGCCAAGTTCGATCAACTTCGGTTTAACTTCTCTTCAGCGCATTCTAAAATTTCTATGAGTCTTGTAATTTCGAAAACGTGGGTCCTGCAGCATCATATCCCACCCATCCTACTGCGTCTTCCGGTACATTTTTGACCTACTTATTTTCACACTCTTCGGCAATATTACATTTTTTTAGATTGAGGATCACTGACAAGGGGTAAGTTACCGAAAAGTGCATGTCTGGTCCATGCTGCAAATTTATCTGTTCTTAAATGATGCGATTGAATTTGAAGCCGTTTAACATTTAACTGAACGGAAGAAATGTAAAATATTTGAATATTCAAAGTGAAGATATTCATGTTGTAGGCACAGGGATTTATCACGCTTCTGCTAAATTTTCTATGGATTAATAACCCATAGTAAATAGTGCAACCGGGAAGCGTAATAAATCCCTGTGGTTGCAGGTATTACAGTAATAACGTTCCTATTATTATAGTCATTCACAATTTTCCGAATGAGTTTCTACATACACCCTATTTTATAACGGGATTATTCTGTTAGAACTTTCTATTATCATCGATAGATAACAATATCTTGTTTTCCTGGTAGAACCACCATTTAAAAGGAGTTTAATAATTCTAATGTGAACATTTGAATGAGGTAGAGTATCCCTCAGGTCAAAATTGCTGGTAGTTTTTTGCCTGGATACCCTATCTTTTCTCTTCAGAATATTGATCAGATTATCAAACTAATATGGTTTTGGGACAAGAACCTTCTATAGTTACATTTTATCATCTTCTTTAACTCTAAATAGGGATTTGTCTTACTTTCCCACAGGGTCCAGTGTTAAAGTTCAAACGGCTTAAAGTCTTGGTACAATCATGAGACCACGAATTATATTTTGTTTGTATATCAGGTTTAAACATAAGTAAATGAAAATATTGTAGAAGTTGTTATTAAAGAAATATGAGCATCTGAGACCTGAGGGATGCTCTACCTGAGGTTCACTTTTTCAAACATCCACCATTAACTTTATCTTAAGTCTCAGTGTCTAGAATTTCTTATGTATTTTATTGCATTTGCACTTTATTGAAGTTGTACGTACTCTCAAAAATTTGCATTTCAATTTTGTGATAATTTGCTAAAATTTAGATTTTTATGTAATTGCCACAAATAATGAGTAAAACAGCTGAACAGTTGAGAACGCTAAATCAAAAGAAAGTATTAATATATTGATTTGTCAATATTTCTTGGTGTCCTTGTTTAATAGTTCTGTTATGATCAGTTTTACCGCGTGATTCATTTTGCTTGATATTTCAAAGGAAAATAAGTACATAAATTTTGTTCAATTATCATTTAATCTGAGTATATACCCTATTGTTTAATTTTTTTTAAATAAGGGGTACTTCAATGCGTCATAGTTTTCAAAAAGTCACACGAAGGTTCTATATCTTTTACATAAATTGATTTCTTATTATACGAAGAAAGGGTTAAAACAAGAAAACGTAATGTGTCATAATAGTAAATTGTTGAAATTCGTGTAGGAATTGGTTTTCATAATCAAGAACTCGTGGCAAAGAAATATGCCCAGCAACCTATTAATATTCTTCACTTTTCTTATCCATTATATGATAAATTGTTGGATTATAAAAGAAAATTGGTTTGTAAACCCGCATTTATGCCTTGTAAGGAGGTACCTTAAGTACATAGTCTCAAACATTCACCATTAACTTTATCTCAAGTCTCAGTAACTGGAATTTCTGACAGAATTTTTTGGGGTTCCATTTGCACTTTATTTAGGCACGGTCCATTTGATATTCGGGGGGGGGGGGGGGCTTGGTTTTTTTTCGAAAAACATATAATTTTGCTCTAAATTTTGATGAAAAAAATGAATTTGCTTATGGTGTGTAAGAAAAAAATAATCATGTTCTTACGAGTAATCTGAATTTGTAGAATTACCATAAAATTTCGCTTAAATTTCCTGAAAATTTTCCGACCCGCTTCGCTCGCCACAGGTTTCAATTCATATAAAAAATTTTGGCTCGCTTAGCTCGCCATAGTTTTCTATCAAGACATTATTTCTTTACTGTCAAATTTCATATTTGAAAATATCAAAAGAATATGTATTAAAGGAAGGTCTTCCTAAAAGGCTTAAATATATTATCAATGTTATGTATTACAATTAATATGATGCATACATCACCATAGAGTCTAATTTTATGTACAACCTTAAAAGGAAAACTTCAGTCTTTTACCTATTTACTATTCTAAATTTGAAAATTTGTCTAGAAAACCCTCCCCTTATATAAATTTTGTTAACTGCAGATATTGTAAAATTTATCTCTGTGTTTAGAATGAGTTAAAGAAGATCCTGACGATAATCTCAACAGCACTCACAATAGAGCACAAAGTTAAACATCGACGGACCCCTAGCAAGCTAGAGGTGGGACCAGGTGCCCGTGAGGAGTAAGCATCCCCTGTTGGCCAGCCGCACCCGCCGTCGATGTCTAAGCATGGAAATGAAAATATATAAAATTCATGCACTGTCTGACGTTATGTCTATAAAGAAAGTATCATGGCGACAATGTCAGGGAAATATATTCAAAACACTTACTGTCAAAGCCCTCGCGGGGAACTTTTTTACGAGCCCCACACGGCAAAGGGCATAAGTGTGACACAAATGAGTTAAAGAAGATCCAGACGATTATCTCAACAGCACTCACAATAGAGCACAAAATTAAACATCGACGGACCCCTAGCAAACTAGAGGTGGGACCAGGTGCCCGTGAGGAGTAAGCATCCCCTGTTGGCAAGCCGCACCCATCGTCGATGTCTAAGCATGGAAATGAAAATATATAAAATTCATGCACTGTCTGACGTTATGTCTATATAGAAAGTACCTTGGCGACAATGTCAGGAAAATATATTCAAAACACTTACTGTCAACCCCCTCGCGGGGAACTTTTTTACGAGGTCCACACCGCAAAGGGGATAAGAAGTGAATTAAATTTTTGCATAAAATTAAAAAAATATTTTAGAGTTTTGAGTAATTTAAAATAAAGAATTTCTATAAATAAAACACATTCTTAACATATTGTACATCACTTGTTAGAAAAAAAAATTCTTGCTCCAACTTCGCAAGAAAAAATTTTTTGCTCCAATCGGGGGCCAAAAAAAAAAAATCTTGCTCTGACAATAAACCCAAGCCCCCCCCCCCCCCCCCCCCCCCCGAAGATGAAATGGACCATGCCTTATGTTGTTCGTACTATCAAAGATCTACCATTGAGTTTATTTTAAGTCCCAATCCCAGGATTTTTTCTAACATGGCCATCACATTCACTATTATATAATAATAGTTCAGCATGAAATGAGACCCACCATTAAGTTTATCTCAACTCCCTTATGGATACAATTTTTGTCTTTTTATACATTTACTCCATGGTGCGAAACCAATTAACTATTGTACCATATTCATCTACATTTACAAATGTACATTTCATTTATTTCTCGACGCCTTTCGCTTAAATTTTTATATCCTTGGCCCATAAGTTGAGTAACAGCAATAGATCGTGACGTCCCTGATCGTTATCACCAAAAATTGAAGCATCAAAATGTTATAAGAATAAATCCATCTCTACCAGACCGTTTTAAAATTTTGGTTTGATTTCTTGAAATATCTAAAACGTTTGACGGTAAGTGTTATGATTTTTTTCCGTAGACATGGTCGCTATAGCACTTTCTACATAGATATGACCTCTGACAGTGCATATTCTGTGGATATTGTTTTTATTTTCGTGCATGAATATTTACAGTGGGTGCGGCTAGCCAAACAGGGGATGCTTACTCCTCCCGAGCACCTGGTCCAACCTTTAGCTTGCTATGGGGTCCGTCGATACTTAATTTGGTGCTCTATTGTGAGTGCTGTTTCAAGAGATAGCTGTCAGGATCTTCTTTATCTCATTCCTGTAGCATCATACCCCACCCATTCTGCTACGTCTTGGATATAATAACTTCTGTTCATGTTATATTATTTAGATTGAGGATCACTGAGGGATATCTGCTCCATGCTGCAAATTTATGTGTCCTAAATGATGCTATTGAATACGAAGAGTTTGTTTGACATTTGTACCACTGCTCTATGACCAGGGGTCTTCGAGGGAACATGTAGCCAAGGTCGATCAGCTTCGGTTGATCGTTTCTTCAATTTTTGGTTTCTTGTAGTTGTGGTCTTTTGTATTTCATGTTTCTATGGTGTGAGTTGGTATTAGTGTTGGTGTTCCTTGTCCCTTTTGCGTCTCTTTCTGTGGATGTCTGCTCTGTGCTTTTGTATTGGGTGTTTTAATTTGTCTGTATATAATTACCCCCTGGTGGCCATAATCAATCGTAGATGAATGATCCCCTAGCCTTAGAAAAATTAGTACAAATCGTAAAATATTTACCCAGGGGTCTTCTTTCAACTTGTCAGATCTAACGAAAAATGACAACCATTGAAAACTGACTCCATCTAAGAAAGGACTATAATTTGCATTTATAAAATTTGCAGTGAGAGTGCGGCATCAGATTTTGTGTTTTCGGTAGCATAGTTAAATGAAATCTATAACAAAAATAGCATTGGAGGGATGGTACACAGATGATCATCTTCTATAATTTCGATAATAATATTTTATGAGTCCGTAATTTCTAATTCACTCCATGTTATCTTTTGTGTTATAATAATATTACACCGTTTACTGATAATTTCTTTATTTTGTTTGCACAAGTAATTAAATGAGGAAGAAACCCCTCTTTCAAAATATAACATGGCAGCGTTTATCTGCTATTGCAACGATTAAAATATTATTGCAACTTCAGCAACAGATGAAGCATCCCTCTAGGATCATAGGGCGTGATTCCATCTGCGATTGTATATAATTCATCAAAATCTCTGTCGCAACTTCAAATACAGATGTCACATCTTCAATGACATCTTTTTGTCGCAATTTCGGCTTCATATGTCGCATGTTCCGTGGCATCACAGAACAGTGAACTTTTTACATTTGACAGTATAGCCCACCAAAATCTTCTTGTCGCAACATTAACTTCAAATTTCGCAGGTGTTATTCAACTAATCTCCTTGTTTCAACTTCTGCTTAAGATGTCGCATGTTCCAAAGCATCCAAGGGCGATATTGAATTTCATTATTTGGCAGTGTTTCCCAACGAAACCTTCTTGTCGCAATTTAAGCGTAAGATATCGCAAGTTCCAAAGTATCCCAGGGCACATGTGTACATGTACATGGTACATGTGGCCGTTTAACAACAAAATCTTCTTGTTGCAGTTTGCACTACAGATGTCGCATATTCCTTGGAATCTTCCCGCGAAAACCTCATTTTTGTCATTTATTATTTGGATGATTATCTTCGGAAGCATTGTTGATGTACAATGCCCGGCATTCGGTGAGTATTTGACAAAATAAGGGGAACACTTTTCAGAATATTTCAGTGTTCCAACTTATATAATAGTAGGATAACCAAGTGTTAAAAAGACCTCTACTTTTCGACTTTAATTGACACTCAAGGTACATGGCTATAAATCATCTGAAATTCATAGATATTCTCTGTAACCATTTAAAAAATTTCGACACGTATGGTCCCCGATTTTCTTAAAATTTCACACATGAGCCAATGAAAAAAAAGGTAAATTTGCTATATATCCAACACAAAGAGCTGTTTCAAAAACCGTGAAAAAGTTATTGGGAACATATGTTACCATGGCAACCATTTTTTTTATAATTTTTTAAAACATTAAATTTAATCTCAGGAAGTTCATATTCCATATTATTAAAGATGAAGTAAGCCTCTATCAAAATACAAGAAAAATCAAGAATTAATGGTTTTTTAAAATTTAAACTTTATTTATTTTACAACGTTTAACAAACAAGTTACACAACTTATATGAATGTCTCACGTTGGCTCAGATGTTGGCGTGAGGGGGTCCAAGGAGCAGGAGGAAACCGGAGTACCCGGAGAAAAACCTCCTGCAGAGACCTGGGTGGGGGACCACCTACCCTCCCACATAAGATCCTTCGCCGAATCTGGGATTCGAACCCGGGACCTTAGAGGTGAGAAGCGAGCGCGCTACCACTGCGCTAACCCGGCCGTTATTAATGGTTGCTATAGTAATTTGGCAATACAATATAAAAATAAGCATTTTTTGTTTTGCTGTTTTTCGAAGCCTTTTCCTCAAAATACGAAACAGGCTTACATCACCTTTTTTACATATATGATAAAGCAAAGTCTAAGCTTTCTGTTCGATTCAAAGACTCAAAGTGGACCTATGTGCAATTTTACACAATCGTTCCCAATGCAACGGATTATTTCTTTTTTATAATTTTCTTTCATGTAATGAAAAATCCACTTGAATACATTCATTAATTATCATTATGTTGAATCAAAATTCAATGATCTAGTTAAAAAGGACTGTATGTATTGTCTAGAATTGCTTTCATTTTTGTGATTTGTGATATGAGTTCACGTTGCCATAGCCAAGAACGGAGGGGATTTCCAACAACACTAGGTTGCAGCACCCGCAGCAAAATCACAAAACACCCAATGCAAAAAAAAAAACCAGAACAGACACCCACAGAGAGAGAGACGCAAAATGGACAAGGAACACCAACCCACACTATAGAAACATTGAACATAAAAAAACCACACATTAACAAACGAGACCAATGGGCAACCGGTGCCGACTTAGGACGGCCTTCTGCCACGTAAAATGCAGACGGTGTTGTTATCCTGGATTACGTGCGCACAACCCTCCCACTATTCCGATTTCCCAGAGGTCTCGAAGAACGCACATTTATGGTGTAAAACAACATCCTCACTGTTAGATGATCACACACAAACAAGACCGTAAAACACAGGGGTCCAAGCAACACAGATGAATATGCAAATGAATATAAAAAGAGGACGTGCGTAATACAGTTCTGCCGGCTGTAGCGAGCTCATATATGTTACCACCCGAGGAGTCCGACGGACATTCAGAGAGGACAGGTGGTCGGGGCTCTGTCTTCACTAAAGAGGTTTGACAGGGCCCGTCATGGAGTCCCGTCGTCACAGTCAGTCAGAGTGCAAGTTCTAAGAATGCTCTCATACAAGACTGTAGATTGGTCAAGTACCAAGCTTAGTGTCCGTCTGGTGACATTAGGATCATATCCACGGTATAAAAGGCGTTTGATGACTCTGACGCGTTGTCGATAGTTATGCTGTCTACCTTTGATCCTTCATATTTTGTTAATTATTTTACCATAAAATGCAGGTTGTGAAATACCTAAAGTAATATTCTCTGTTTCATTGTATTGGGACCGAATTTCAAAAGAAGTTGATAATAATTTTTGTAAAATTGTAATTTGTAAAGTTCTACTATGAAAATCCAAAACATCAGTACATGATCTAGGAAACCGGATGAGCTGTGAAATGTTGATACCGTATGACGGTTATCTAGGGACATCACCGTGAAGCCAGGGGAAATTTACTACGTTGAATCCAAAATCATCTCGTTTGTCATGAACACTTGTATGGATTTCTTCATTGACAATTTTGATATTTAGGTCCAAAAATTGTGTTTCTGTGTCCGTAATGTTTGCCTTGTTTAGAGCCAATTCTTGTGGACAAATAAAATCTTTATACTTTTCAAAAACAGGATTATCGATAGTAAGAAAATCATTCAGGTATCTAGAAGTACCAATGAAACATTTCACATCATCATGTTTTCTTTGCTTTTGAAGATTTGAATAAATTCTTTTTCATATGTGTATAGAAATAAATCTGCAACAAGAGGCGCACAATTTGTACCCATAGGAATCCCTACAACGTGCTTGCAGAGATTCTCACCAAATCTAAGATAAAGGTTGTCCAAGATGAAGGAAAAGGTACTGTTGTAAATGTTGATTATTAGAGGAAATTCCAGTTATATATTTGTATTATAGATAAACGTTTAGTTTCGGTAGTTCCTAATTTATGTTCCTTATTTACCTAGCTTATATCGTTTACTCCATTTGTATAACGTTCTGCCTTTATTATGGGAAATTCCACTGTAAGTTTAGCAGACGCGCCGTTGTGCACTATGACGTCATGTAAACAAGTAAGCGAGTATATAAAGGGCGGAACCAGGGTGTAACGTTAGTTGCAGATTTTGAAATAGACATAAACGTAAGCATTTAGATCTGATAGGAAAACCGATAGGGGCTTAGGATTTTCATATGATAGATATATTTATATTTCTTCGTTAATATTGCATATATTGTTATTGTTAATAATTGTATTTAATAAACGTTTTAACTGTTTGTAACTTTTATTCATTATTCACGCTACCAAGATTTAGAATATTTCTCAGAGTAAAGGTTACGACATTTGGTGGCAGCGGTTAAAGAATTTATATTGTAAATTGCAATTTTATAATTTGATTTCATTACTGATTTTTAAATTAAATTTGTGCATCGGCTTTTGAGTGAGGGGAAGAGAATTCATAAAAGGAGACTAATCCTTGAATTTTCGCCGTTGTAATATTCAAATTACGTCAGTGTTAAGCACAATATTGAAATTTAACTACTGTAGATTTTAAATTAAATTAAGAGTTCGTGAGAATTTACAAAAGGAGACTATTCCTTAAATTCTTGCTGACAAATACTTGATAAAAAAAATCTTAGAAGTATCGTAAACAAAGAAATTTTCACGAGAACCAAGAGATAATGTTTTCTTGAAAATTCACATTAAAGTTTGTAAGAATTCGTCAAAGGAATACAAAAGAAGACAAATTCTTATTCCTTGAATGAAATAAATCTGTTACGAGAAGCTAGTCTATCAATTTCTAATTTTCGGTGAAATAAAAAGATGACAAAATCTTACTTTCACTGATTGAATAAATAAGATACGCAAAGTATTTACTATAATTTAGAGTGAGCCCCATTCAATTCAAATAGGAATTCAAAGGAAAACAAAAGAAAACAGATTCTTTTTCCTTGAACTAAATAAAATTTCTAAAATAATTACGTAGCGTTTCTAGTATTTTACGACTCAGTGACTACAAAAGGTGACAAAATCTTTAGTCACTGTGTAATTAAATTTCATTAAGCCATATATTCGTAGAAGTGAGTTGTTGTTTTACTAACCTAAAAAGAAGACAGATTCTTTGTTAGTAAACACATAAAATCAAATAAGTTGAAAAAAAAATTAGGGTCAAAACCAGGGTGACAAAAGATAACAAATTCTTACATCCTGTTCACATTTTCACGGATTGCAAAAAAAAAAAAAAAAGACGACAAAGTCTTGCTTTCCGAGTTAAACCATGGAGCTAAGAAGCAGAGAACTTCCAAAACCAGTTTTCACATGGAATAGACAGACGCTTAACCAGGAAATGGCTGCATCATCGGAAATATCGAGGGAACCGGATGTCCAGCTGGAAACTCCACAGAGAGAAATTAGTACCCACTTACTCGAACAGTCACCGAGGGGTACACAATCGGCAGACTCGAACACCACTTTCGTCAACCAATCAAACAGCGACGGCAACGCGATGCTGCAATGCATGACAATGATGCAGAGTTGCATACAGGGAATGCAGGATATGATAAAAGGCCTGACGACTCAAGACAACATAAACAACAGTGGGGCGAATGACACACTGGTGCGGCGTTCAGTTTCGTCAGATGTTCGTGTGTCCGGGAACAATCATCCAGACGAACCAAAACCTAGGCTCCCGATATTTCCAGGAAAAGGGACAACGTCATGGGAATCGTTTTGGATTCAATTTCAAATGTTATCGGACCGATTCAGTTGGCAAAGCCGTAAACAGGCCGAACAACTTTTCTTCTGTTTAAAGGATGACGCCCTTACATTTGCATCAGGACTGAGTCAGGATGTACGGACCGACATTTTTGCCTTTCACACAGCGATGAAGCAACGTTTCGCGGACCATACTCTACCAGAGACGTACCGTGCAAAACTACAGAGTATGCATCGTAAATTGGAGGAACCAATACAGGAGTTTGGAACGAGAATAAGTCTCCTGATGACAAAGGCGTATCCAGGACTCAATGACGAAAAGCTCAAATCGGAGTTGGCAATTGGACATTTTTTAAATAGGCTCAATGACCAAAGTATTGCATACGACGTAGCTACCAAGCGACCAGAAACCTTACAGAGCGCCATAGATATGGTCACATGGCATGAATGTTGTAAAAATGGTATGAGGAAAAGGACGAGCATCAGACAAGTAGATTGCGTTTTTGATCGAAACAGTTGTTTTCATGAGGAGGAGGATCGCACTGTTCAACGTGTAGGCCAGGAGAGTAACTTTGATTTGCGTATTAACAAATTGGAGAATATGGTCAAAGAAATCAAAGCAGCCGTGATCGACGGACAAGCATCAGGCGCTAAGCAACAGAGACCGGCATGCAATGGGACCCCAAGGAAACTAATCTGCTATGGATGCAACGAGGAAGGTCACATACGGAAGAACTGTCCCTTGCAAAAGGACAGATCGCAAAGCCATCAGGACAAAGACGAGCGAAGAGTTGGACAGCAACATTTAAACTTAAACGGGCTGGCACAGTAGGCCATGTCCCAGCCCAAACGACGATGATAACTGGTACAAAGGACGATAGTAAAGATAACGTGAATAAGGAGACTCCTATTGATAGTGATGAGGTGGGTGAGGTAAAATATGGAGATGGATTGGAAGGAAACACTGGTGTGGTGACTATTCCGGAGGGGGAGGAAGTTGTCATCAGGAGGACTAAAACAGTTTCTGTGAAGGTGCCATTGAGGGTCAATACTTGCGAGGTCAAGGCAGTAGTTGACACGAGGGCATCGGTGACTGTTGTTAGTGATAAGGTGTTCAACTCAATCCCGGCTACCAACAGACCACAGCTGAGGAAACAAGAATTATCTTTACGGGTCGCAGAGGAGAACAAAAAGATGACCACCATGGGGATGGCTGATGTAGAGATCACAATTGGTGACCAATGTTTCACGTGGCATGTGTACATTGCACCTATTGGTGATGACATGTTGTTAGGTTGTGATGTAATTGATGAAAGGGATATTACAGTGAACACAAAAAGCATGGGAGCAATTGGAATTGGTGGATCTTGGGTTAAATGCGACATTGAGAGAGTGGGAGACTTTACTTTTCGAGTTAAAGTACCAAATACTGTACTTGTGTCAGATTTGACAGACGATAACAATAATAATGTTACAAGCATGAACAAATCTGTCCGAGTTGTTTCGAGAATTCAGAACGAGCAATCGAGTTGTTCATGGATTGATGGGGATGATTTAATGACGAAGAGTCAAGATAGAGACATGAAAAGTGATGTACGAAAGATTAAGGTACACAAGAAAAGTATATATGAAAAGGAGATGAGGATGAAAAGGACAGACCAAATGGAAGAGGATGAGAGGATAAAAATGACAAACACAGAAGAAGAGGACAAGTTGATAGATGGAGTGGATTCAGAGGAAGAGGAGTGGATAGACGCGGAGGATTCAGAGGGAGAAAAGTTGATGGACACGGAGGATTCAGAGGAAGAGAAGTGGATGGACGCAGAGGATTCAGAAGAAGAGAAGTGGATGGACGTGGAGGATTCAGAGGAAATGAAATGTACAAACATGGATGAAGAGGATTGGATGGACGCGGTGGATTCAGAGGAAGAGAAGTGGATGGACACAGAGGATTCAGAGATAGAGAAGTGTACGGACGTGATGGAAGAGGAGTGGATGGACGCGGAAGATTCAGAGGAAGAGAACAAGGACGCAGAGGAAGGGGGGCGGATGGATGCTGAGAGAGAAGAAGAGAACATGAACAGAATGGACACAGATATTTCAGAGGAAAAGAAGAAGACGATGGAGGCAGTTATTATATCAGAGGAATTGGAACACGAGAAACAAAGGAACAGAAAAAGAATCAGGAGCATAGTGTTTGTGTGGAAGAAAAAGAAGAAAAAACTGTGAATTTCTATCGACACTTTTCTTTTCAGGATGTGCATATTGGAGACTGTGATAAATGACATTGTTGAACTTTTCATATTTGAATTTTAGATCTATTCTTATGTTGTTTATCACATTATTGTATAACTCATGTATACTATATATAATTTGTATTGTCACTTTAATAATTTCGAGGACGAAATTGATGCAAGAAGGGGGAAGTGTTGTAAATGTTGATTATTAGAGGAAATTCCAGTTATATATTTGTATTATAGATAAACGTTTAGTTTCGGTAGTTCCTAATTTATGTTCCTTATTTACCTAGCTTATATCGTTTACTCCATTTGTATAACGTTCTGCCTTTATTATGGGAAATTCCACTGTAAGTTTAGCAGACGCGCCGTTGTGCACTATGACGTCATGTAAACAAGTAAGCGAGTATATAAAGGGCGGAACCAGGGTGTAACGTTAGTTGCAGATTTTGAAATAGACATAAACGTAAGCATTTAGATCTGATAGGAAAACCGATAGGGGCTTAGGATTTTCATATGATAGATATATTTATATTTCTTCGTTAATATTGCATATATTGTTATTGTTAATAATTGTATTTAATAAACGTTTTAACTGTTTGTAACTTTTATTCATTATTCACGCTACCAAGATTTAGAATATTTCTCAGAGTAAAGGTTACGACAGTACTACACAGGTCGCTACATGTCAATGATTTGAATGATTTGTATTCTGTAGCGGAAGAGAAACCCTTTGATTCAGATGTACAAATATAAGTTTTCCCCTCTCGATTATAGCACCATTTAATGAGTTTGGACGATTGAAAATTAATCTTTTCGTAAGGAAGCGTGGTGTACATATTTGAAAAGTCGTATGAAGAAATCGTATTGGCTTGAAAATTTCTAGATTTCATTTTGTCAATCACATCCCCTGAATTTTTTAAAAGACCAAAATACAAATGTAAATATACATCATTCCTGTTCAGAACAGTTTCACAATATTTTGCAACGTGTTCCTTTGCCGCCGAGAGGGCTGACGTCAGATTTCTAGACAAACTTGTAGTTGAGCATTTGCTAGAATTAGCAATGTATCTAAATTTGTAAAGATGATTTGTGCAGTTTTTGTATGGAGTATTTTGTTGGAAGATCCAATTAAGAAATAGGGATGTTGAATGAATGTAAACGTCTTCATATTGAATAGCAAGTAATGTTTGCTCAAAATGTTGGGGACACTTTCATTGCTTTTGATATAAGTATTTGTAGACGAAAGTTCCGAAACTATGGTTGATATATAGTAACGTTTTCATATGATTATGGTGCTGTTGGCTGCTTTATCTGCAGAAGCGAAGACATATTTTTCATGTAAATTACGTAATTTGGATTTGACATATCTTTCAGGTCAGATTTAGAAATTGGATTTTCGAAAAGAATAGGATTGTTGTGGAGGTTGTCTATTCGAATGTCAGTAATGTCCAAAATGAGGTTTTTCCAGTCATTCAGAGAATGCGATTCGACTCCTTTCGATTTACACCATCCTTTGGTATAGTTATCTAAGGCTTCATTTAGTACTTCGCGACATTCAATAAAATCTATCTTGGATGGGATTCTATACTTAGGTCCTTTGTGAAGACAACGGAGCTGTCTGTCCTGGAGAATTGAAAAAACACCTGTAACAATATGACCAGCTGGTTTATATAGGTATTCAGACGTTGCACATTTTAAAGAAACTGGACTTGATTCGTTTATTACAGGATCTGATGTTACTTTATTGTAGTTAAATACGAAATTTCTAATAGGTTTCTTATGCTTGTAACAAATAAGAGGAGGTTCTAAATTCTCAAAATATTGAGTAATAGTACTTTGTACAAGATGATCCCGAAAAATATCAGAGATGTTAAGAAGACTGAAGCCTTTGTTAATAAATGGAATTTTATTAATCTTTTTAGGGGGATGTTTTTAACAACTGGATAAAGTTTATTCTGTGCGAATGCAACGATGATATTTAGTCTGAATCAATCAGTATTTCTTGAGAATGCAACAAGTGCTCCATCCAAGATAGATTTCAATTGAACCGTTGAAACTGATGGGAGAACATGAAGCAGTTCATGTCTGCTGCCGTTGCATGCAATGATGAGAAGCTCGTTGAGGGTACGGTGTAATCTAGATATTATTCTGAGTTTTCGTTTTCGTCATCTTCCGTGAGACCTATGCTTCCGTTTGGTGTTTGGGCGGATTGAAAATACATTAATATTACTTGACGTCGAGGGAATGTTTCCATGTCCATTAATTTGATCGTTTAAACCAAGGGGGTGCACAGTTTGGAGTTTCATGATCCAGGCAAGTTCAGCTTGAAGTCGGCGTTTTTTTAATTTCCGTTTTACTTAGATTTTTTCAGTTTAGGAAAATACTGAGCCGGTGTAACAGTGATATCCGAAATGGAAATGTTGTACTTAACGAAGATATTATAAAGGAAATTTCTTTGTTTTTTGTGACGTGAGTTTCAAACACAAACTTTGTTCCAATGTGAATGATAATGCACTTTTTGCATAACCAACTTAACAATCTAAGTAATTTATCATTCAATTTTGAGAAATTGCCAAAAGCACTATTTCGATAGGGTACCTGTGTTGTTGCCATGGAAACATATAGATCAGACCATAAACCCAGCATTATTATTACTTTACTTGAAAGAGCAATGATAGGGTACATTATGCTGCATTAATGATGGATGTGACTTCAAAAATGCTCCAAACTGCATATATTTCAATTTTCAAAGTCCGTTTCCATGGCAACCGGATGTGATATTAAGAAAATTTCTAACAATTTTTTTACTTTTGGGTCAGATCCAACCTTATGTATAAATTGTATCAAAAAATTTTAGGCAATTTGATAAAAATACCTCAAATCGTACTATTTTTCCTATCTCCTTTTCGTTCGCCTTGGAAAGCCGAAAAAATGTGAAATATGAGTTATTTCATCATCATAATATTCAATTGTTTATCTGCAAATAAATTCATTAAAATCATTAATGGAGGTATTCATAATATGTATTATCCTGATTTTGTATGCCTTCGGTTTCTGATTTTCGGAATTATCGATTTTGTGCTGTATGTAGGGATATGGTCATTATCCATATTTGCCATGATAATTATTTACAATTTTGTATGCTAAAAAGAAATTCTTGCAGATGATTACTTAGATTTAAAATCTTTGAGTTAATTCGATGAAAATTTAAATGAGAAATTAGTTTTAGAAATTCAGCAATAAATATTATGTGATTCATTCTCCAATTCACTTCATGTTGTGACAGGCGGAATAGAAAATGTGGCCGTTCCTGGAATCGAACCCGAGACTTTCTGCTTGTTGACTGAGCTAACCGGGCACAATACTCCAGCCCACCAAATTTTGAGGTTTCCCAAAAATGTTCACCGGAAACCTCACAAAGAAAGACAAACAAAGTCCTGGTTTTTCCCCATAATTACCCTAAACCACAAGCAACTTATGAGGTTCACTCACACTGGACCAAATACTTTGACAGGCGGAATGGAAAATATGGCTGGTCACGGATTCGATTCCGAAACCTTCTGCTTACAGGGCAGATGCTCTTCCCGACTGAGCAAACCGTGAACGATACGGACCGTAACAATGTTAATTTTTGCGTCATAATAATACTAATAATAATGATATATTGTTGTGATATACATTGTAATGATAAAATTACACCGTTTTCTCTTTTATTTTTATCTTCTCTGCACAGTTACATGTATGAGGAAGAATTCCCTGTCTAACGCATGATAGGGTAGATTGCAATCCAACAAAATATCATCGCAACTTCAACTCCAGAAGAAGCATTTTATAGGATCCTAGGGCGGGATTCCAGTGTATACAATTTACCAAAATCTCTTGTCGCAAACTCAAATTCAGATGTCGCATCTTCAATTGCCACCCAGGGCTGGTTTGTACCTGCCAGTGATATTCATCAGAATTTTTTTGTCGCAACTTCCACTTCAGATGTCGCTCGTTCCACAGCACCCTAGGGCGGTGTAACATTTGGCAGCGTATTTCACCAAAATCTTCTTGTCGCAAATGTCGCCTGTTTTGTGGCATTCAAGGGCAGTGTATCCCATCAAAATCTTCTTGTCGCAATTTGCACTTCTGATGTCGCATGTTCCATGGAATCCCAGGTGTCGTTTCCTGTGACACCTTCCCGGAAAAACCTCATTTTTGTCACTTATTATTCGGTTGAACACCTTCTGAAGCATAGTTGATGTACCATGTCCGGCATCCAGTAGGTATTTGACAAAATAAGGGGAACATTTAAAAGAAAATCTAAGCGTTCGGACTCGTTATAATACATGATATAAAACTGAGTTGGTTTCATTAAAAGAAAAAACTTCAGAAAATTTTTTGATAAAACACTGCTGTTTTCTATACTAATCTTCAATAGCTTTTAAAACATTATTGTATGATTGAATATTCAGGCTGTCTGATTTAATAAATATGAGAACACTTTTATGTCAAAACAAGATTAATAGAATCTATCCCCAGATGTGATCAGGGACAAGGAAATCCAACCCGAGTTTCAAGGATTTGTTCGTACCACGACGAGGCTTACTGAGTCGTGGACAAAAGCAAATCCTGGACAAGAGGGTTGTATTTCCATGACATATTATATATATACATTTTCTTCTATTCATGTATCTTGTTATTAGAATTCAGATCAGATTTTATTCTAATTCATTAAACTGAACGGAAGAAATGTTAATATTTTTAAAAATAATAAGCGAAGATATTCATGTTGAAGGAACTCAAATGATATTTTAGTAATTCACAATTTTCCGTATGAGTTTACTACATACATCCTACTTAGTTTCCAAAGGTCGTGGGATTGTTCTACATAATAACGCGAAGGGTTCCAACTCTCTACCTTCTTGAAGAAAATTCCAAACCAATAAACATACATGCACCAGACACGTGTTTCGAATATTAAATTCTCATCAGTGATGCTTTCAGCGTAGCCACCAAAAATAATTTCAGTAGCGCCCTCTTTGATTTTTTATAATTAGATTTTAACAGAGAGCGCGCGGCTCCAAATTTCCTGTAGGGTCGATTCAGTAGCATATCCAAATAAAATCTATGTTCAAAATAGCAATGGAGGGGTGGTGCTAAGATGTTAAACTCCTTTAATTTCGATGATATTTATCGGTAAAATGGCTAGTTTCCGAAATAGCAAATCATATAAAAGGCCAAAACAAAACGTCTTTCAGGTGACAGAGCTGGAAAGAAGTAATTAATACACTTGACAAACATCAGGCCACGGGGAACGATTTTAACTGCTCCACACTGCAACGTGAAATAAGTGTCTACATGTAACGTTCTATAATGGTTATTTGATAGCATGATACTACTTTCATGAATGTGTTCATTGACTTATACATCCTTTGCACCTTAGTCGAGTTACGTAACTGCAATAGATCGTGACGTCGCTGATTGTTATCACAATAATTTATGTTTAACAAAAAGTGCTTTAAATATACTCATAAGCGTTTTAACCATATCTCTACTTGAAGATTATACAATATATGGTTTTGATTTGGTAGAGTTCAACAGAAAGTGCTGGTAAGATTATTTTACTGAGCAAAACTTGACTTTGCATAAAATATCTAATACTTTGTATATTGATGAATTTCATATTTTAAATATTTTTTAACGTAAGACAATTTGGCTAAAATTCAAATTTTCTTCATTTCTTCTGCTTTTTGGGGGAACTGAACCAGAGAGGGAAATGGGGGAACTCTGTTTTCATTTGACAGGGGATATCCTTGTTAGAAATTGAAGTAAAGAGATTTATTTCTGACAGAGGATTCGTCGATGCCTTGTCACTTTTGTAGACCATCAGTATTGTAAACCTATTCTAATGCTTTTGTTTTGCTGAGCTATATCACACCTGTTTTAGCGACATCGTCGTCTATTTACGTATGACGTCATGATATAAACCATATAGTAAAATGTGATTTTAATACCGCTTAGCAAATTAAAATGTGCGTTGCAAACAGTGGTAATTAGAATTTAGTTTTAAAATTGATTAAGCAAATACTTCGAATGCTTTTTTTTCTAAACTAGAGATCCAGATCGTGTTTTACCATCGAATCATCATTGCTTCAAAGTGGATGATATTTTGCTCAATGATTATTATTGATATATTTATATTTTTTATTATGGATGGACATATGTGGATCAGTAACATTGATGAAATATACTTTCTTTTACCAAGTTCTCAAATCAGTAGTGGGCAATTTTATGCATTTTTAATTCGGGAGGATAAAAAAGAATACAAAAAAAGGAAAGTGAATATATATTCTTTTAACTTTGTCAAAGAATAATAATAGAGTATAATATTGACCTGATTTTTATTCCTTAAACTTATTGATGTAATAATCTATTGTTTTAAGGTTTCTCCTCCACTGAAGACAGTTAAAATGAACTATTCCGAAAAATAAATGGCCATTTTGCTCCTATGACGAAACGAATGTCCTCTAAATTCGTAGCATAGTTCTAATCTCCGGGAATCTTCCAAGTTCTTTTAAAAAAATAATATAATTGTCGTTGTACCGCAAAAATCATCGATTGATCACCAAATCTCAATATTTTAATATTTTCATTATTGTTTTGTCATTTCTAATATAATTGTACAAAGTTCTGGAACTTCTTTTAGTAGAACGAGTCAAACTTTGACTTTCTCATCCTGGAAAAATCTTTCTAACATCACGCCTCATTTCATATATATATAACTTCCTTGACAAGCCTCAGCACACACACACACACACACAGAGAGAGAGAGAGAGAGAGAGAGAGAGAGAGAGAGAGAGAGAGAGAGAGAGAGAGAAATGAAGGATCCAAGTCATTGAAGTGAGACCTAAGAAACGAAGGGTCTATGGCAAATCAAGGTGTCCGTGTCGAGTATCTAAAACAGTTCCAGGTCACATAAAATGTCATACATGATAGACTTTGACATACCATATACATTCCGGAATAATGAGTTATTACAGATGTTCTCCGTTTGACAAATTTCCATGTCAAATTAACAAATTTGCAAGATATATTAACTATTAATGGTTATAGAGAACATAAAAAAGGAGCAAAAGCACTAGCTTTATCAATATATGGATTGAACTTTATCTTCTTAAGGATGAGACTATCTGTAAACTCATTTAAGTGAGGTAATTCTCTCTTGAAATGAACACTTGGGTGAAACAAGTCACCCTTTTTGTCGTCTTCCGAGTTTTGTAGCGTAGTAGATGGTCGTACTAAGTCGACATTGTTCGGTTTAGTTGATTCACAAGTAATGTTTTGTGTTAAAGTAGACATCTTCGGTTTAGTTGATTCACGAATAATGTTTTGTGTTAAAGGGGGCATCGTTCGGTGTAGGTAGTTGATTCACGAGTTATGTTTTGTGTTAAAGGGGGCATCGTTCGGTTTATATGATTCATGAGTAGAGTAATGTTTTGTGTTAAAGTCGACATCGTTCGGTTTAATTGATTTATGAATAATGTTATGTGTTAAAGTCGGCGTTGTTCGATTTAGTTGATTCAAGAGTAATATATTTTGTGTTAAAGACGGCATTGTTTGCTTTTTTGTGACGTGAGTTTCAAACACAAACTTTGTTCCAATGTGAATGATAATGCACTTTTTGCATTAACAAATTAAAAATGTAAGTAATTTATCTTTCAATTTTGAAAAAATGCCAAAATCACTATTTTGATAGGGTACCAGTGTTGTTGCTATGGAAACATATAGATCAGACCATATATAAACCCAGCATTATTATTAATTAACTTGAAAGAGCAATGATAGGGTACTGATATTTCATCAGTGTTTGTTTTAGATTATGCTGCATTAATGATGGATGTGACTTCAAAAATGCCCCAAACTGCATTTTTTTTTCAATTTCCAAAGTCCGTTTCCATGGCAACCGGATGGGATTTTAAGAAAATGTCTAACAACTTTTTTACTTTTGGGTCAGACCCAACCTTATGTATAAATTTTATTAAAAGATTATATAGGCAATTTGAAAGGAAGGTATGCGTATAAAAATACCTTCAATCCTAGTATTTTTCCTTTCTCCTTTTCGTTCGCCTTGGAAAGCTGAAAAAATGTAAAATATGAATAACTTTATCATCATAATATTCAATTGTTTATTTGCACATAAGTTTATCAAAATCATTAATGGAGGTATTCATAATATGTTTAATCCTGATTTTGTATGCCTTCGGTTTCTGATTTTCGGAATTGTCGATTTTGTGCTGTATACAGGGATATGGTCATTATCCATATTATATACAATTTTGTATGCTAAATAGAAATTCTTGCAAATGATTATTTTGATTTAAAATGTTTGAGTTAATTCGATGAAAATTTAAATGAGAAACTATTTCTAATAATTAAGTAAAAATATTTTGTGATTCAGTAATTTCCAATTCACTTCATGTTGTGCCAGGCAGAATGGAAAATGTGGCCGGTCCGGGAATCGAACCCGAGACTTTCTGCTTGCCGACTGAGCTAACCGGGCACGATACTCCAGTTGTCAAATTTTGAGGTTTCCCAAAAATGTTAACCGGAAACCTTACAAAGAAAGACAAACAAATTCCTGGTTCTTACCCTAAACCACAAGCAACTTATGAGGTTCACTCACACTGCACCAAATACTTTGAAAGGCGGAATGGAAAATGTTGCTGGTCAGGAATTCGAATCCGAGACCTTCTGCTTACAGGGCAGATGCTCTTCCCGACTGAGCTAACCGGGCACGATATCCGGACCGTCGCAATGTTAATTTTTGCGGTATACTACTACTAATAATAATTATATATTGTTTTGATATAATGATAAAATTACACCGTTTTATCACTTTTTTTATTTTGTCTGCACAGCTACATGTATGAGGAAGAAATCCCTGTCTAAAGCATAATAGGGTAGTGTTTATCTGCTATTGGATCCCAACAAAATATCATCGCAACTTCAACTCCAGAAGAAGCATTTTATAGGATCCTAGGGCGGGATTCCAGCGTATATAATTTACCGAAATCACTTGTCGCAAACTCAAATTCAGGTGTCGCATCTTCAATTGCCACCCAGGGCTGGATCGTACCTGCCAGTGATATTCCTCAGAATCTTTTTGTCGCAACTTCCACTTCAGATGTCACTCGTTCCACAGTACCCCTGTCACAAAAATCTTCTTGTCGCAAATGTCGCCTGTTTTATGGCATCCCAGGGCAGTGTATCCGATCAAAATCTTCTTGTCGCTATTTGCACTTCAGATGTCGCATGTTCCATGGAATCCCAGGCTGTAGTTGCCTCCGTCATCTACCCGCCAAAATTTTCTTGTCGCCATTTGCACTTCAGATGGCGCATGTTCCATGGAATCTCAGGCTGTGGTTGCCTCCGTCATCTACCCTCCAAAATCTTCTTGTCGCAATTTGCACTTCAGATGTCGCATGTTCCATGGAATCCCAGGCTGTGGTTTCCTCTGACATCTTCCCGCCAAAAGCCTCATTTTTGTCACTTATTATTTGGTTTAACATCTGTGAAAGCATATAGTTGATGTACCATGTCCGGCATCCTTGACAAAATAAGGGTAACACTTTTAAAGAAAATTTAACTCGTTTTAATATATGATTTAAAACTGAGTTGGTTTCATTAAAAGAAAAAAAAACTTCAGAAAAATGTTTGATAAAACACTGCTGTTTGCTATACTTATTTATCTTCAATAGCTTCTAAAACATTATCATATGATTGAATATTAAGGCTGTCTGATTTAAAAAATATGAGAACACTTTTATGTTAAAACAAGATTAAAGTAAAGTAAAATAGAATCTATCCCCATATGTGATCAGGGACAAGATATTTTTACCCGAGTGTCAAGGATTTGTTCGTGCCACGACGAGGCTTGCAGAGTCGTGGACAAAAGCAAATCCTGGACACGAGGGTAGGATTTCCATATTATTTTATACATTATATCATATTATACATTTTCTTCTATTTATGTTTCTTGTTATTAGAATTCAGATCAGATTTTATACTAAATCATTGAACTGTACGAAAGAAATGTTAATATTTAAATAATAAGCGAAGTTATTCATGTTGAAGGTAATCAAATGATATTTTAGTAATTCACAATTTTATGTATGAGTTTACTACAAACATCCTACTTATTTTCCAAAGTTCGTGGGATTGTTCTATCTGTAACGTTCTATAATGGTTATTTGATGGCATGATACTACTTTCATGAATATGTTCATTGACTTATACATCCTTTGCACCTTAGTTGAGTTACATAACTGCAATAGATCGTGACGTCGCTGATCGTTATCACAATAATTTACATTTTGCAAAACGTGCTTTCAATAATCTAACCCTATATCTACTTGACGATTTTATGATATTTGGTTTTCAACAGAAAGTGCTGGTTAGATTATTGTACTGAGCAAAACAGAACATGACATTGCATTAAATATCTTAGACTTTATATATTGATGAATTTCGTATTCTTAATTCACCTCGATTATTTTCTTAACGTGAAACAATTTGGCTAAAATTCAAATTTTCTTCATTTCTACTGCTTTTTTGGGGTACTGAATCAGAGAGGGAAATGGGGGAACTCTGTTTTCATTTGACAGATGATATCCTTGTTAGAAATAAAGTTAAAGAGATATATTTCTGACAGAGGATTCGTCGATGCCTTGTCATTTTTGTAGACCATCAGTATGGTAAACCTATTCTTATGTTTTTGTAAGTACTGAGGTAGATCTCACCTGTTTTAGCGACGTCGTCATCTATTTACGTACTTATTACGTTATAACATAAACCATATAGTAAAATGTGAATTTAATACCGCTTAGCAAATTAAAATGTGCGTTGCAAACAGTGGTAATTAAAATTTAGTTTAAAAATTGATTAAGCAAATACTTGAAATTCTTCGAATACTTTTTTTTCTAAACTAGAGATCCAGATTGTGTTTTACCATCGAATCATCATTGCTTCAAAGTGGATGATATTTTGTTCAATGATACGAATGATTATTTTCTATTATGGATGGGCATATGTGGATCAGTTACATTGATATACTTTCTTTGTGCCAAGTCCTCAATTCAGTCGTTAGCATTTTTCATTCGAGAGGATAAAAAAGAATATAAAAAGGAAAGTGAATATATATTTTTTAAACTTTATCAAAGAATAGTAACAGAGTATAATATTGACCTGATTTTTATTCGTTAAACTTATTGATGTAATCATCTATTGTTTTAAGGTTTCTCCTCCACTGAAGACAGTTAAAATGAACTATTCCGAAAAATAAATGGTCATTTTGCTCCTATGAGCGAAATGAATGTCCTCCAAACTGGTAGCATAGTTCTATTCACCGGGAATCTTCCAAGTTCTTTAAAAAAGATAATATAATTGTCGTTGTACCGCAAAAATCATCGATTGAACAACAAATCTCAATATTTTCATTATTGTTTTGTCATTTCTAATATAATTGTACAAAGTTCTGGAACTTCTTTCGGTAGAACGAGTCAAACTTTGACTTTCTCATCTTGGAAAAATCTTTCTAACATCACTCCTGAACTCATATCTATAACTTCCTTGACAAGCCTCAGCACAATTAAAAAAAAGAGAAAAATGAAGGACCCAAGTGATTGAAGTGAGACCTAAGAAACGCAGGTTCCAAGGCAAATTAAGGTCCGTGTCGAGTTTTTAAAACCGTTCAAGGTCACATAACATGTCATACATGATAGACTTTGAAATACTGTTAAAGTCGGCATCGTTCGGTTTAGTTGATTCATGAGTTATGTTATGTGTTAAAGTCGACATCGTTCATTTTAGTTGATTCATGAGTAATGTTTTGTGTTAAAGTCGGCATCGTTCGGTTTAGTTGATTCATGAGTTATGTTTTGTGTTAAAGTCGGCATCGTTCGGTTTAGTTGATTCATGAGTTATGTTATGTGTTAAAGTCGACCTCGTTCGGTTTAGTTGATTCATGAGTTAAAGAAGATCCTGACGATAATCTCAACATGAGTAATGTTTTGTGTTAAAGTCGACATCGTTCGGTTTAGTTGATTCACGGGTAATGTTTTGTGTTAAAGTCGACATCGTTCGGTTTAGTTGATTCATGAGAAACGTGTTGTGTTAAAGTCGGCATTGTTCGGTTTAGTTGATTTACGAGTTATGTTTTGTGTTGATTAAAGTTGACATCGTTTGGTGTAGTTGATTCACGAGTAATGTTTTGTGTTAAAGTCGACATCGTTTGGTTTCGTTGATTCATGAGTAATGTTTTGTGTTAAAGTCGGCATCGTTCGGTTTAGTTGATTCATAAGTAATGTCATGTGTTAAAGTCGACATCGTTCGGTTTAGTTGATTCATGAGTAATGTTATGTGTTAAAGTCGACCTCGTTCGGTTTAGTTGATTCATGAGTAATGTTTTGTGTTTAGTGCTTTGATGTGCGTGTAGTTTTTTCTGTTTCTTAATGTGCTCGTTTCTTCCGTATTATTAAGGTTATTCTAATGTCTTCATAAAGTGGTAACTCCGTTCGCCCTTGAAATGAATATTTGGGTCGAATAAGTCACGTACTTCGTCTTTTGAGTTTTGAAACGTAGTAGGTGGTCGTACTAAGTCGGCGTTGTTTCGTCTAGTTGATTCACGTGTAATGTTTTGTGATACATATTTTGATGTTTTTTGTTTCTTGATGTGCTTGTTTCTTCCGTGTTTTAACATCTTGGAATGTCGGTGTTTTGCTTTAGGTGCTAAAGCAGGATACTTATGGAGTTCCCTTTCTTTCCCGTTATAAAAATATAAGCCCTTATAAAAATATAAGTTTTTAGTGTATATATGTCCGTCCATTAAAAATAATAGTAAAATAATAATAAATGTAAAAAAAAACACCATTATTAAAAAAGCGCATCCCCGATAAGAAATCATTATAGTTTTCATATCATACACAGTCCCAGTAAAAACTGAGTAGTGGGGTTTAATCTGAATTAAATAAAATTTTAAACGCATTACATGTCTCTACAAGGAATCCAAGAATATATCTTTCAGCGCAATGATATCTTAAAAAATAATAATGTTATACTAAATCATTGCCTTATGTACAGAAGCCCAAAAGTGTCATGTAAAAGATGAAATTATAACATAACAAGGATGCTCGCATGTCAGCTACTAGAATGCATATTCAAGATTAAATAGCTTGTTCACCTGCGCTTCCATACATGTATAAGATTTTACTTTATAAATACTATATGCATGGGTTTTGTTCTGTTTTCCTCAGAGCTGTAGTATTAAAATCTGAATGAAAAAATATAGAAAAGGCAATAGTTAAATAAGAACCTGGTACACTTAAAAAAAGTAAGTCAGATAAGAAAGCTTGATGTTATTATTTCATTTGTAAATGTACCAATATTTCAGGTCTTTCATTACCTCTAATGCCTGAATCTAATAATGTCGAAGGGTTCCAACTCTCTACCTTCTTGAAGAAAATTCCAAACCAATTTACATGCACCAGACACGTGTTTCGAAAATTAAATTCTCATCAGTGATGCTTTCAGCGGAGCCACCAAAATTAATTTCAGTAGCGCCCTCTTTAATTTGTTGAAGTTAGATGTTTATATTTACATTACAGAGAGTGCGCGGCTCCAAATTTCCTGTAGGGTCGATTAAGTAGCATATCCAAATAAATTCTTTGTTCAAAATAGCATTGGAGGGATGGTGCTAAGATGTTACACTCCTTTCATTTCGATGATAACGTCAAAATGCTGAACACTTGGACGAAATTCATTGGAGAGATAGAGCCAAATTCAAAAGACGATATTATTGAACAACCTTTATTTGGAAATAAAATTATCAAGTTTAGAGGGAAACCAAAATTTTTTTAATCCTTTGCAAAGAGCGGTATCAAAAATATAAAAGATTTATTAAAGAATTATAATATATTTTAAATGTTAGAAACAAAAGATATCTATGATAAACTATTGCATATGAGAAATTGGATTTCAGAAATTAGCATTATCAAAACTATTTTAAATTATCTCAGAAATGTATAAAAAGATTTCACATGTAAATCGACATGTGTTAAGTTTCATAAATTAAGTTTCTATAATAAAACGGGAGGCAAATTGAAAAAAATAAGTTCAAGACAAGTAAAAGATATCTATTAAAAAGAAAAAGTAGCAAAGTGTGAAAGTTATTGGAATGTTCTCTTAGAAAAAGAAATTGCATGGAAAAATGTTTGGATGCTACCTAAAAAATCATTTTATACCTTACAAAGTTATGGATCTTCAATGGAAATTTTTACATAACATTATTTATACTGAAAATAAATTGACAAAAATGAACAGGTCAACAGGTAAATGTCACTTTTGTAATAATGAAGATATTTCACATATGTTTTTTTACTGCGAAAGAGCGAACGTTTTTTTGTTTTTGATTTTTGAAATGTTTGAATATATCGAACCAACTTGTATTAATAGTATAGATTTTGAATTTTCATTGTGAAATATAGTTTTCGGCTTTCAAGCAAATACAAGATTTTCAAATATTTTTAATTTTATACTTTTCTTCGCAAAATGGATATTATGGGTAGAAAGAAATCAAATTAAATATAATAGAAAATATACTACATTAGAAGTAATGTTTAAAAAGTTGAAAAATATGATAAAGACAAATATTGAATTGATAGAAAGATCACGTCTTGAAAATTATGATTACGTTTTGTCTGTTGTGTCTGTAATTGACACTTATAATGTATATATGTAAATGTTCTGTATTGCAAAATAAAAAAAAAACACTTGATGTTTGGAATAAAACATTTTTGAATATCTGAAAAAATTTGGTATAATACCCTTTATATTAACAATAACAATGTACATAACGATGAACTCTGTAAAAAAATTATGTTGGAAACAGAATATTTTTGAATCTCCAAAAAAATTGATGTTATAAGAATTATTTTCAGTCATAGCAAATACTGCAATAATGTATAGAGGAAAATAATGTTTTATGATGTACTATGAAAATGTGTTCAATAAAATGGTTTTTGTCCAATTAGATTTGTCATCGATATCATATTCAAAAGGTTATTGGTCAATTGGACTTTTAAATGTATACATGGTTGGATTACTATAAGAGTCAAACCTAGAATAAATACGTAGTTTTCCGGATAAAACACAAATAACAGAAAGTTAGTGATCTCCATCAAGACTAGGTTGCAGCACTCACAGCAAGAAAAAAAAAAAAAGAAAAGAGTAAACAAGTACAATAAGAGGCGAAAAAGGGACAAGGAACACAAACCATCAAAGACACCATCAACACTACATATAAAGCCAACAAGTCAAACGGGAAGTCGATGTCGATACCATCCGCCACGTAAATAGCAATCGGCGTGGCTATGTGGAAAAACGTGTGCACAACTATCTAATCCAGTGGTGTCGAAAAATAACAACATATTTATAATAGCCCCCCTCAATGTAAGATGAAGACATCAAGATTAAAATTGACAACAATTTTAAGCACAAGGGCGTATGAAAAAATACGGAAGTATTCCAACTCTATACCTTCTTGAAGAAAATTTCAAGCCAATTCATTATGTACTAGAAACGTGTTTCGGACATTAAATCCTCATCAAGGATGATTCAAGCCAAACTAATTTTCAGAGGCCACCAAAATACTTTTCAGTAGCGCCCTCTAATTTTATTTTTTAAGTTTACATTTGTCCATTTACATTACCGAGAGTGCGCGGCTCCAAATTTCCTGAAGGGTCTATTCAGTAGCATATCCAAATTAAATCCATGTCCAAAATAGCATTTGAGGGATGGTGTTAAGATGCTAACCTCCTTTAATTTCGATTATATTTTTGGATGAAATGACAAGTTTCCAGAATAGCAAAATAATATACCGGGGTATATGATGTCAAATTGATTAAGGCCCAAAACAAAGATTCTTTTAGGCGACAGAGCTGGAAAGAAGTAATTAATACACTTAACAAACATCCAGTCACGGAGGAACGAAGTTAACTGCTCCAAAGTGCAAAAGGAAATAAATGTTTACATAGTCCGTCTTGCTTTTCTGTGTAGCACAAGCCCTTTATGATTCTAATTTAAGAATTCCATTTCATGTTAGTTGAACATGGCATGATACTCACAATAATGGTAATCTCACGTCCTTAGTGGAAATTATGATTCGAACAGACCATTGTCAGCTCACCTGAGCGAAGCTCAAGTGAGCTATTGTAAAAAAAGGGTAAAGGCAGGGTTTATAGTCTCGTTCGCATCCACGGGTATGGACATCCACAATTCCATACCTGGCGAGACCTGTACAATCCAGTGCAATCTCAACTCCCTTAGGAGTGTACAAGAAGAGCTGCCGTTTAGGCGTTAATGCTTTTCATTCACATTACAAGCTCGTCTCATGTGCCAGGTACTAAGTTTAATCCTGGGTGGAGAGAGTGCAACTTAGTGTAAAGCAACTTGCCCAAGGTTACAATGGTTTTGCAAAGATCGGCGACGGTGAGATTCGAACCCACGAACTATGGATTCGTAGTCCACCGCGCTAACCACTACAACAGCGCAGTTGTCATAGCGTGGCGTCCGTCGTCCGATCGTCGTAAACTTTTCACATTTTTCAACTTCTCCAGAATTACTGAAGGGATTTTGATGAAACTTCGTAGGAATGAAGAACTCAAGGTAACCTAAAAGTGTTGTAGTTGTTCGTCCGGATCCGTCAACAGTAGGCGCCACCACAGCCAACAGTATGTCACGGGGGAAACCCTCCTTTTGTAATCTTCTTCATATTCGAGGCACATGTAGACTAACCGAAGGCATCATATTTTGTTGTCCCCCGCTTTCGCGATAGCGCGGGGACGTTAAAACCGGTTCGTCCGTCCGTCTGTCTGTCAGTTACAAAAACTTTAACCTTTGGCATAATTTTTGAATAGTAAGTAATAGGGCTTTCATATTTCACATGTGCATTTCTTATGGCAAGATCTTTCTGTGGATACCAAGTTTTGACCTTGTGACCTAGCCCTTGGGGTTTGACCTTTTTTAAAACTTAAACCTTGGACATAACTTTTGAGTGTTTAACGTCTTCAAATTCATTTAATTTAGCATTATTTTAGAGCAGATAAATTAACATCGTGGACCAGACATGCACGTTTCGGGTATCTAACCCTTGTCAGTGATCCTCAATCCAAACAATGAAATATGACCATAATCTGTGAAAATTATGTCCTAAATAAACCGACAGACGTAACAAAATGTCTAGGATATGATGCTACAGGACCCAGGTTTTAGAAATTTGAGAAAAATTTGTATGCAGAAATTTTCAAATGCGTTTGAAGAAACGACCAATCGAAATTGATCGAACTTATGGTTAGTGATAGGGCTTTAATTTTCACATGTGTATTTTCATTGTGACAAGACCTTTCCGTGGAAACTTTTTTGTTTACCTAGTGACCTTTAATTGGAGACTGACCAACTTTTAAAAAACTTTAACCTTTGACTTACTCTTGAATCTTAAACGTTTTCAAATTCAATAGCCTCATTTAAGAACAGATAAATTTACAGCATGGACTAGATATGCACGTTTCGGGTACTTAAGAAAGAGGTGAAAGGAGGGGATCTCCAACAACACCTAGTTGCAGCAGCACCAACAGCAAAACCCCAGCTGTAAAAACACAAATCAGACACGCACAAAAAGAGAAGCAAATGGTACAAGGAACGCCAAATCACAGAGAAACATCAAACACAAATGACTACACATAAACCAAAGAGACCAATGGGCCATCGGTGCCGACTTAGGACAGCCATCTGCCAAGTCAGTAGTAGACGGTGTCGTTATCATGGATTACGTGCGCACAACCCTCCCAATTTTTCGATTACCCACAGCTCTCGAAGATTGCAAAATTGTGTTGTAAAATAACCTCCTCACTGTGAACTCAAGATGAACATACAAACAGACAACATGACGCAGATGCCCAGTAAACACATAGATGGATATGTAAATGAATATAAAAAACAGAAGGCATACGAAATACAGTTCGTGCTCTGTCGGTTGTAGCTAGCTTATGCATGTAACGTTTCGGGTACTTAACCCTCGTCAGTGATCCTCAATCCTCAAACGTGACGACTTCAATTTCAGCATTACAAACTTTCCTTTTCTGAGTAGCAACATATTATGCTTATGGCGTGTTCATATCTCAGTTGGTACGCTATGCCAGAGCAAGTATCAAATATACGGATTTTGTTCTGAGAGCTAGGCGTCTTTCAGATAAGCTTCTCAGTCAGGGATATGTTTGTAACCGACTAACATCGTCACTGAGGAAGTTCTACGGTCGATATGGGGAACTCGTCATACACTATGATGTCCCACTCTCAAGAATGGTGGATGATATTTTGTCATAGACCATTTGAACCATCCAACCAAAGATTGTACTCTATGTCTTCCGAAATGTAAGTAACCGGATGTGACAGTTCTACCGAATTGAAGCGACGGGTGTTGCATGCAAGCAGGAGATGCTTACTCTTCCTGGGCACCTGGTCTCACTCCCATATCGGGAGTTCGCTTCTTTTCATGTGGTGGAGGTTTTTGTTTGTTTGCTTTGGTTCCTGTTTTATCCTGATTTTGTATGCCTTCGGTTTCTGATTTTCTGGATTATCGATTTTGCGCTTTATACAGGGATATGGTCATTATCCATATTTGTCATTAGACAATGTAATATGGCCAAGAAGTGTGAAAGTACTTAACCTTCGTCAGTGATCCTCAATCTAAACAAGATGCCCTTGGGGTGGGCACAATGCTCACCTGATATCCATACACACTCTTACCACACTGAAAATGCATAATGATACATATTGTAGATGTACTTTACGAGGGCAGATACAGATTTTCGATTTCAAATGAAAGTATCTATAGGTACCATCAGGATGTGAAGCAATCGATGTAAGAAAAGGCAACACTTGCATATTTAGGAAAATAAAATCACTTTTTGTACTTAAAAAAAAATAAACTGAAGGAAAAAAAAAAACAGTTAAAAACCATTTAGAATCTTAAATTTGTCAAATATGTAGTAGATAAGTGCACAAAATCATACGATAATTGCAGACTGACAGACAGACATTACAACAACTATATGCACCCCCTTCCTCTGAATTTTTTTTAGCAGGGAGTAAATGAAAAAAAACTTCCTTCGGATCTTTCTTGTTTTATTTCAAGCTCAACGTACAGATGTACAGAGCCTATTTCAATAGAAGATGTTGAGCATACACACACACTTCCTTAATGATCAAATCACTTAAACAAGTTAAAAATGGCTGACTACAACATGTACAGAATAAAACATGGAGATGAACACAGTGTAAACATGTCAAAAATATAACATCAACATTAACAGGTGTAAAAACAAAGAATTTCACCAATCTCCAATGTAGGGGCGCTGTGATACTGTTCACATTTCTACTCCGATATCCACTTGCACAGGGTTATTAGTATTTTTAAAATTAATTTGTTTTTACAAGGTATGGTATTAAAGAAAGAAGACTAAAACTCCAGACAACATTATTCCCGATATTCATTACTCACTGCTTTTTGTACAAACTTAGATGTTTCTGAACTTGAATTCCTTGTGAAATCATTTTTTCATAATCATATACAAAAGCAGTATGGAAATTTAACAATTATCAATGAATTAAGATAATAGAATAATATATGGAACAGATTATGAAAATTATTACACTATAACATGAGTAATTAAGTGAATGGTCTATGATGATAATTTTTATCTCAGCTCATATTACGGAACCGTTTTTCCTACAATTTAGCTGACAACAGAGGGGAAAGTGAAGAGCAACAAAGCACGCTCTGTATAGGAGTCGGAAAATATACATTATCATAGCTACATATACTTAGCTGCATAATGATCTTTCATGCCATTTCAATTATACTTAAAATAAAAAACGTGTTTGTGAAACACGAATGCCCCCGTCGGCATCTTTGTCAGTTAAAATTGTATAATGGTCAAACTCAAATACACAAGTTAACAGTGGCTTCTGTGTAAAACTGATATTTTCGTTGACAGCTGCTATATTTATATCCATGTATACAATATCTTTTGAAAACAACAAAGTAATTCTCTCTGAAAAAGATACTTTAAAAACATCATGCTTAAATATTTCAGTGTTCAAGCCATTTTCTATATATAGAAAAGGGCAGATTTGATTTTTTTAATTGAAAAAACGTCTCAAATTCATTATATGCTTCAAAGAGGCGAGCAAAGTTTAAGTTCCCTAAAGTAATAAAGTATCATTCAAATACATCATTTGTACACATACAATTCCACTTATTCTTTTTCATGCAGAGAGGGTAAAGGTTTGACCATCATTGTCTAAGGTATATCACAGTGACCTTGACCTAGTGACCTAAAATCCTATCATCATAACATCAAGCTCCATCTTGCCACCATATAATTCAAGAACCAGAGGTCAAGGGTAATTTGCTACTGAAGTATTCTTTATCTAATCTTTCAGTTGACCAATAGACAAAGGTGCAAAGCTAAAATCAACATATCTTGAAAAGGAAAGAGGGGGGGGGGGGGTGTTGAAATTAAAATCCTCATTCACTATTATCATAATCATACTCATAAGATGTAAAATTAAATTTCATTTGCAAAAGATGAATTTCCTTAAGATTTATGAACTAAAACTAAAATCCCTTTGAACAGGCAGCCATAAAATCTAAGTACATATACGATGATTTCATACATATCCACTGACAAAAAGTTTGGCTGGAAAGCATTCTTTTACAACTCTATAACATTATCAAGATTCTTGCACTAAAAACAACGGACTTTGAAAAAGCACATGTCCATTCAGATTTCATTTGGACAAGTGTAATAAATAATCAATGGATGCCACACACATATATTCTACAGTATTAGAATGATCAACAGTGGAATAACGCAATCATGCCCATGATGGAAATTCTATGTGCGTATTTGTGAAATTCACACAAGTCTTATGCAGAGCATTCCTTCAATTACTCAATGTATTCACATGATTTGTTACTTTGCAATACATCAACATCAGCTTACTAACACGAGCACACTATTGAACACCAGAGAGATCATTGTCATTCTATTTCCCCTTCCTCTAGATCTTGGGATTTTTCTTCATTAGCCGCCGTTTCCTCTACCTTTGGTGGAGCCTCAGGGACCACTTCTGGGACTTTTTCTGGAACTATTTCATTACTATTAACTTCATGTAAATTTTCCTTATTCTCTGTCTCTTCATTCACTTGATTGTTTTCTATGACATTCTCTACTGGTCTCTCAGGTGCTATATCAGTCTCATTTCTATTTTCCTGTACATTTGCACTAACATTCTCTGGTTCTTTTTCCGTTACATTATCTGACCCTATATTAACACTTTCAGCAAGAGGAGGATTTTCCTCCGTACCCTCGGCTCCAGGTACTGGTATAGTAACACTCTTCATCATTTCTTCCAGATTACCCCAGATTGAGCTCGGTTTTTCCTCGTCCTCATTTCTATTATTATCCCAGCGACCCCCTCTATCTCTCTGATTCCTGTCTCTGAAGCCTTCATCCCTGCCTCTCCCACCTCTTCCTCCACGCCTGTCATCACGGCGATCTCCCCTGTCTCTATCCCCTCTTCCTCCACCTCTATCCTCCCTACTTCCTCGCCCACCTCTATCCCTATCTCTGTCTCTATCTCCACGTCCTCCGCGATCCCGGTCCCTATCTCCCCTATCCCCTCTGTCACCTCTATCTCTCCAGTCGTCTCTATCGCGATCTCGATCACGTCCACCACGACCATAATCTCTGTCACCTCTATCTCTATCTCTGCCTCCACCTCTGTCTCTGCGGTCGTAATCACGATCTCTGTCGCTGTCTCTCCTCCCACCACCTCCTCCTCGTCCACCAAAATCTCTACCTCCACCACCTCTACCTCCACGACCTCCCCTCCCACCTCTACCTCCACCTCCTCCCCAACCATCATTGAATTCTTCCTCTCTTTCTTCCTCGAAAGTCTCCTTCTCAACATTATCTTCATCCATCTCCATGTCGTTGTTGTCATTATTTTCCTCTTCCATAGGAGGAGGAGGTTCATCAAACCCTCCAGGAGGTCCATTAAATCCAGGCCTCATGAACTGACCAGGGAACCTTGGGAAGGGAGGCCTATTTCCTCTTGGCCCTCCAAATCTGTTAGGTCCACCAAAACGGTTAGGTACTTCAAATCTATTATGCATATCCATTGGCCCTCTTGGTCCCATATTTGGGCCGCCTCTCATTCCGAAGCCCATAAAAGGTCTGGGCCCCCTCATTCCTCCCCTCATCATCATAGGGCCATCTCCCATCATATCCTGATTTGGTCTATTAAATCCATGACCACCAAATCTATTATCCCTCTCTTCACCTCTATTCTCAAAACCACCGTCTTCTTTTATATCTGACCAATCAGAAGGCCCATCCATGAAATCGGCATCTGAGCTATCCTGAGACTGTGATGTATGATCTATTGGTGGCCTTGGTATATTGGCCATTGGAGGTTTCTGTTGACTTGGATCAAATCCCATCGGCCTTACAGCGTTAGGAGGTGGCATGTTGAACCTCGGCATGGCCTGAGGTGGGAAGCCAGGACGTTGTACGGCCATCATTGGCTGTCCACCCACACCTAGACCTTGGGACGTCAGGTTTGGTATCTGTAAGTTTCCAACAGTGCTCACAGCAACAGGAGGTCTGACCTACAAACAGTAAAATAAAATTGTCATCACGATAACATCGAGTTCATATCTATTTTATTGAGTTGGCATCATACAAAGGGAGACTCCTGGAAGAAGCAGTTCAATGAAGATAGTCACCTGAATCAGTCAGATTATATCATACTAAAACATGTAAAAAGCGGAAGCAAATCAGTATGAATTGTATCATGAGAGGCATGAAAAATCTTTGAAACATGAAATTTATCTCCTGTACATGTATATGAACATTGCATCTACCTGTAAGCCTGCTGGGGCCATAGAACCTGGCAGTGGTATGAGCCCGGGTGCTTGGTTGCCCATCTGTGCTAGCCCGGGAGTGACTGCCAACTGGGTGGAGGGCATGGCAGGGGGAGCGCCAGGGGGCATGCCAGGTAGTACCATCTGAGGCATCATACCCATCCTGGGGGGCATCATTCCCTGGGGTACCATACCTAATACAAAAACAACTCTGTTTACATTCATTTTCCTATAACATAACTGTTCTCTTTGGTACAAAGGGGTAGGGCCACGAAGCCCAATATTGGCCCTAATTTTGAACATTGTACTTCATAGAATTTTTAACTGTGATCTGACACTTTGAAATGTTCTCTACTGAATAACAAACCTATCTTTTGTAAACATTGCGTTTATCAATAGCTTTTAGCCCTTTGAAAACACCAAAAAAGGTCATATTCAGCGAAATTAATGCAAAAAATACATATTTCTATTAAATTAGTAATGGCTGCATGCATTAACTAATATGTGAAAGATTATCATTATATCCTTTTGCCATAAAAGATTTATCTCAGTTCATGCATGCGGCCACTTTGAATTCTTCCACAAAAGACAGAATTTCCACCAGTTTTTGCCATATTTTATCAATAACGTCAAAATGACGTCACTTCATTACGTCATTATAGTGAAATGACGCTTTGTTTTGGTGATATTTTTCTTTTCATTAAAAGCGGTAAACATTTGTGTATTTTCATGAGAGATATCAAGTATTTCTCATGAAATTTATTTCTAGAGAAAAATGGAGGGCCGATTTAGGGGTTTCGTGGCCCTACCCCTTTTTACGTGCTTAAAAACAATCTACAATTTTGCCTCAAGGGCAAAGAGCTTAGAAAAACTACATTTTAGGTGCATACTTTCCAGAAATTAAGAAAATCCTCAAACTCTACCTGGCATTTGTTGAGGGAATCCAGGTGGTTGCTGTGCTCCAGGAGGCAAAGCAACCTGAGGTTGCAGTGCAGCTGCCTGGACATTAGGCTGAGGTTGCAAAGGTTGTGGTTGCTGTACAGGTGGCTGGGGCTCATCCACAGCATCAGGCTTCTCTCTGCCGACAGTAATTCCTAAGGGAAATAAAAATTAGCATAAAATATTTTCTTATCAAATATTTATCAGCAAAGAATCTCAAAAGTTTTTCTTTTTTTTTTTTAAATTTCAAAATATATCTTTATGTTATTATTCTAAATTTACATAAGCCAATTCGTTTGTATAGAATTCACACTGTGCCGTGATTTGAACCATGACGTCATAGTAAACTTGGCTTGATTTGAATTATGACGGTACGTAGTAACAGAGCCTTAGGAACAGAGTTTTAAACGAATTTAAACGTCATTTTAGCGTGAAAAAGTGGAATGAAAATATATATAATAACTGTCTTCTGGAATGTGATTATACTGTGATAACCTATAATGGATCCAGGAATTATGTTTCTCGTAATTCCTGGTTCCATTGTAGGTTATCACAGTATAATCACATTCCAGAGGACAGTTATTCTATAAATAAACCCATAGCTCCTTCAGCTTTTAAGTAAAACACCACGGTTAATTGCTATTATAGTCATATAATCACCTTTAAGACGTTCTGGCAGTGTATCCTCATCCAGTATTCCACCGTTTATGAGAGGAGTGATGTCATCAGGTACCCTCGTCCATGGGATATAGGTGGCACCAACATCAACATCCCATCTATCTCTGAATTCCGACTCCTTAACACCAATTCCTGGAGCCCAGGCCACCTAATATAATCAAAAGCAGAAATGCTCACATATATACACATGTAAATATCAAATGCAGACAGCTCCGTCTTAAATTGTATACTGTAAAAGTGGAAATTTTTTTTTGGGGGGGGGAGGGGGTGCATTTCGCATATTTCTCGAATCAATAGACTTCGTGAAAATTCCCCCCACCAGATAATTACTCTGCTACATTCTTACATAGGAAGAGACATTTATATAGCGAATATTTTCCTACAAGCGAAACTTCTTGGATGTTATAATTGCGAAAATTTTATTTCTCCCAGAGAAAATAACCATGTTTACAGTACTTTATGATATCTAATGAGAAAAACTCCTTTTAAAATAGCTATGCCTCGCTTTCGACAGTCTTACAAAATCTGAAATCAGCTTTTTAAACACCCCTCTTTTCCTCTAAAGTTAGGTGTCAATAATGAATAGTTGATCCTCTATAACCTTACCCTGAGTTCAGAGCCGTTAAGAACCATTCCTTTCATCCTGTCTACGGCCTTAGCTGCTTCCTTCCTCCTGGTCATACAGACGAATGCACAGCCTCGCGGAGGAATCATCTACCAAGACAAACATTACATAAATACAGAAAAATGCTCTGCCTTGCGGGGGAATCACCTAATAGGACAAATATTGGACAATTTGATCTATCAGTTTTAATAAACGAAATGATTCTTATAATAATGTTTGAGCACGGGTACAATTTTCTGACGATACATCGATAGGAAATTTAACTTAGTCATTTCTTACAATTACATGGCATGTACTACAATAATTCAATCAAAAAGTTTATTTCAAGAACACCATGGTTTTGCTTTTTTTTATTTTAAACTTCAACACTGAACAGTAGTCCTCATCAAGGTAACATGTTTATAAACAGGAAAAATCATGTGTATTTCCACTGAATTCTATGCTATACCTGTAGGTCCGAAAACTGAACTGCTCAACTGAAGCAGAACTTGACGTTTGAAATCATCAAAGAGGCACATTGTCTTTCAAACCAGACTTGTCAGAATGACAACATAGCTCGCCGGTGGCAACCATATGTAAATTGCAACAACAACAATAAAAAAGGTCTTATCACAAGGAATGCACATGTGAAATATCAAAGCCCTATCACTTACCAATCAAAAAATATGGCCAAGGTTAAAGTTTTTCAAAAGTAGGTCAATCATCTCCAAGGTCAAGGTCACAAGGTCAAAAATTTTGGTATCCATGGAAACGTCTTGTCACAAGGAATACACATGTGTAATATCAAAGCCCTATCACTTACCATTCAAAAAATATGGCCAAGGTTAAAGTTTTTCAAAAGTAGGTCAATCTCCAAGGTCAAGGTCACAAATTTTGGTATCCATGGAAAAGTCTTATCACAAGGAATACACATGTGAAATATCAAAGCCCTATCACTTACCATTCAAAAAATATGGCCAAGGTTAAAGTTTTTCAAAAGTAGGTCAATCATCTCCAAGGTCAAGGTCACAAGGTCAAAAATTTTGGTATCCATGGAAACGTCTTGTCACAAGGAATACACATGTCAGGGACTAAAATTAAAGTTTTTGACATGGTAGCCACCCGGGCCCCTACATTTTCAGATTTATTAGCCCGGAGTCAATTTTGGTAGCCCGTGAAAAAAAAATGAAATTTTGCAATTTTTTAACTATGTTTAATTCAAAACTTCAAAATTTCTCTATTTCCCTTTCAATTTCAAATATTCTCTCCATTAATTTTTTCATTTTCCCGGTCGTAGACCGCATTTCTTTTCTTACTTCCAGGCCCCGGGGGCTGCTTGACCCCCTCGAGATATCTCCACATCGTTGGGGTTTAAAACGAAAGTGAAGTATAATATTCAGAAGCAAAACGGATCTAAGGCTCCGCACATCATCGGGTCCGTACTTTCAAACACTCGCGCGACTTAGACGATGCAACTCTTTCAAGATTACGATTGACGTCGATGTAAACATCGCGCGAACAACAGGTGCTTTGTTAATAGGCTTGAAATATCCATACAAACCCCGAGAATTTTTAATCGCCACACGGGCGAGCGAGTAGGAAGGTTTCATGGGCCCGGGAGCAAAAGTGGTCGCCTCGGGCGACCGGGCGACCGTTAATTTTAGTCCCTGCATGTGAAATATCAAAGCCCTATCACTTACCATTCAAAAAATATGGCCAAGGTTAAAGTTTTTCAAAAGTAGGTCAATCTCCAAGGTCAAGGTCACAAGGTCAAAAATTTTGGTATCCATGGAAACGTCTTGTCACAAGGAATACACATGTGAAATATCAAAGCCCTATCACTTACCATTCAAAAAATATGGCCAAGGTTAAAGTTTTTCAAAAGTAGGTCAATCTCCAAGGTCAAGGTCACAAGGTCAAAAATTTTGGTATCCATGGAAAGGTCTTGTCACAAGGAATGCACATGTGAAATATGAAAGCCCAATCTGTATTGGTTTAAAAGTTATAAGCAAGGTTAAAGTTTTTGTGCACGCGCATGCCGATGCCAACGCAGACGCCGACACCGGGGGTATGACAATAGCTCTCCGGACATTCGTCCCGGCGAGCTAAAAAAGATCAATTTGCCTCAACTTGTAAATGTAGATGTAAACTATGTAATCATATTTAAGTATCAAAATACTGATGTCAATGCACAATTACCAGGCTGATGTACATGCCCTATAGGAAATATGAGAATAGAGACTTTAAATATGCTTTTTTCGCTTACATTAATAGATTCCACACTGCCATATTTCTCTAGCTCTGACTTCAGTTCATCCTCTGATGTTGTCTTGGCAACCTTACCAATAAACATGGTAGTGGAACAAACTGTGATAAAATAAAGTACAAGTTCCATATCAAAAATAGGTAACTACAAGTGGATAGGTTCTTCCTCACTACAACAGGTATATAAAAGGCTACATGTCAGCTTGTTAGTTATTGCCTGTAATTATGGGAATTTTTTTCATTTCTTTTTTATTCAACCTTGTTGAAGTGAGCTTAACATTAAATAACAATGAACACTCTATATCCACGATATATCTATAATATATCTATATCTTTTAAACATTAAAGTTGGTAAAAGCCAGGACTGTACACCATTATCAGATATTTTTCCCTACATAATGTGCATAATAATTGTGTTATTCCAATTAGTTCTACAAACATGTAACTTCAATGTAAATATCTTACTTGATAGGCATTCTTCTCTTATAGGTGGTAGCCCCTTCTTCTTTCTTTCCCTCTCTCTTTCTCTTTGCTTATCTCTTTCTCTCTCCCTTGATCTGCAATGAAAACAAATTTTGACCATTAATCGTCCTTTGAAATTGAAAAATTTAATCAGGTGTATTAATGTTTCTTTAAAAATAGGCATGAACAATGAAAATATGTGTAAGCACAGTTCTTTCGATGTATAAGAAATAACCTTGACCTCCTATGTCTGTCCCTTGACCTTGATCTTCGTCGTCTGTCACGTGATCTTGACCTGGATCTCCTCCTCTTCTTTGGAGTCCTTTAACACAATGAAAATTGATTTCAGAAAAATATAATGAACTTAACTTTTTTAAAGAATCTTTCAAATATATGCATATACAACATGTATTCTAGGAAATACTTAAAAATTGTACACGCAGAAATATTATATAAAGAAAGGGGCGAACAAATGGAGGTATCTTTTAAAAGTACATTTATTTTCTGTATCTCAGAATACCTCGATCGCGATCTATCTCTATGTTTGGAGCTCCTATGTCTACGTTCCGAGCCTCGCTCCCTATCTCGATCATCCCGGTCTCGAGACCTCTCATCCTCATCTACTGGCATTCCACGAGGTCTCTCATCAATATCCTGATTGGCAAACATCTGTGGATCGTTCATCATTGGGGGCTGAGGAAAGCCCTGCTGTAGGGGCATAGGAGGGTGGGGCTCAGGGGGCATCATATGGGGCATTGGTGGGGGCATCCCAGGCATACCCTAAAATATCAAGTGTTCATTAACATTTATGTCCTTGTCTTGAAGAAAATTTTAAATATGTTCATAGACCATTTTCATATAACTGCATTATAGACATGCAAACACCCCACATCGCAACTTTTTTATGTTCTGTGATGTCCGGTCTTGACCTTTATGAAATGCAAGTCTACTATTGTAATACAAAAATTGTCCATTTAGATGTCAAGCTTTACTAACAGGTTCAAATTTTTAGTGACAAAAAATTTACAGACTTTTGATCTGCAGAAAACAAATATTTGTATGAAGCATCAATACTACGAATACTTCAAATTCCTCCTCAATGCCATTTTACAAATATGAGAAGATTGAGCAAAATACGAATCATTCCATTGTTTACATGAAACCATTTATCTTACATGAGCAATCTGTTGGTCGAACTCTGCTTGCTGTTGTTGCAAGACTTTTTGCCGTGTCATCTGCTCATTCGTCTTTTGAATAGTCTGCTGTAGCTGCTGCATCAGGGACGGGTCACTCAACAAATTCTGGACTCTGATTAATGAATCAGTGGAGTTATTACATTGTCAAAATTTTTTCCAGAATTGAAAATGACATTCAACTTAACGTATCCAATGTATAAATGGAGATCTCGCTGATGTCTCACCCATTTAAACAGTGTTAAAATTATTGACGTAAACTTATTGTGATGTAATCAGATTCTATAGAAACCAGCATCAAATTTGTTGGAAGCGTGTTGAATATATTTCTATAGAAATTTCATTTCGTCATCATGCATTTACATCAGTTTTTATTTTTACATTTATAGGAAGGGGGAATTAATATAAGGATCATACTTGTTTCCCTATCCTTGCTATTCATATATTTGCAATTGTTGCCACATATATCTATATGTAAGTGAAAATGAAATAATACTGTTTAAACTATTTACATCAGATACCATCCAATAATGGGAAGTTACTCTGTTCAGCAAATAACACCGAATAATTCATATCATGAAATATTTTTGCATAAAACACACATACCCTTGCTGTGAAGGAGGCCCTCCACTGTCTTCATCGTCACTCTCCCCATAGTCAAAGTCTAGTAACTTCTGTAAAGACAATGTATTGATACTTGTATATAAATTACATGTAGACGACAAAGTAAAGAGGGAATAGAGGAGATGTTTTCATCCAGCATATAGATTTATCCCACCTCTGTCAAATTTCTTGCAATCTGATTGGTTGAGAAGAACCTAATTTTATGTTGTATTATGTTCCTGACAGGATATTATTTTAATATCCTGCTTCAATTAAGACGCTTTACGCTTTTGACATCACCGAGATGCTTTAAAATATGTTGATGTATCATACACAAACCAAAAGCCATTCGTGGGATAAATTCGTTATACAGTGCTTTTCATGGGGAATACAAACATAGGGTAATCAAAGATTACATACAGGTAGCTCGCCTATACAGGTTTTTGTCAGAAACCAGGTTAAAGGTCAAAGTCCAAGGTCACTAGGTCAAAGGTCATGGTCTCAAATGAAAGGTCTCGTCACAAGGTACCTTCATGTGAAATATCAAAGCCCTACCCCTTATAGTTCAAGAGATATAGCCTAGGTTAAAGTTTTGTCTACGGACAACGACGACGCCGAGGGTATGGCATTAGCTCTCCGGACTTTTTCGTCCCGGCGAGCTAAAAATGTATTGGGTTGATGAAAAAAGTTGTATTGGGCGAGGCGAAGCTGAGCCCAATACAACTTTTTCAAAGACCCAATATATTTCTGTATCCCCCCTGTAAAACACTGTATCACTAATAGTATGCACTGTTGAGGATGATCTTGATTTAATAAATGCATGTAGATTGTCTCCTTTAAAAAGAGTGGCATTAGGATGGACAAACAGAAAGATGGACAGGTGACCTTACACTAAATTCTTTGTCTACTCAGGACATATCACTAAATTCTTTAATCACTCAGGACTTTACGGTAAATTCTTTCACTTTCCAATACTCCACACTAAATTCTATGATTTCTTTTTAGTTTTTTTCTCCAAAATCTTATGACTTTTGAAGATCTTTCACTAATCTTTATAACTTTTTAGGACTTGACACTAAATTCTATGACTATTTAGGACAATATACTAAATTCTATGACTTTTCATGGCCTTATACTAATATCAATTCTATAAATGTTCAATACCTTACACAAAATTTTCATCATTGTACAAGAAACTCTGAGGAGTTAAAAACAACCACACTGACCTTATTAAATCCAGTTTCCTGTGGTTTATCGCCAGTCTTCAGTAACTGGTTGGTCAGTGTCTGTAGGTGTGACAACAGGTTGCTGTCTATGACAGGTGCCCCCTGACTAGGTTGCTGCATCAGCTGAGTCTGGGTTATTAACTGTTGCTGCAGCAACTGAAGTTGCTGGAGTTGTTGTTGTTGGGCACTTAGACTTGTGGAACCCTGGAATGATAGAGAAAGGTATTTTAAAAGTAATGAAGGATCAGGGTTCTCGTTATAGACATGGAGCTAAATCACTGCTGTGTAGGAAAACATTAAAATTGAATAAGTCTTAAATTTTCACCTACTACTTCTGTCAGAATGGCCCCCACCTTCAAAACATACTGAGAACCTGCTTCATTTTTCCTACATGAAATCAAATTTTTTTTTTAAATTTTAATTTCAAGACGTTTAATTCATAGCTAGACTATGGACATCACAAACTTAAGTGATATTTTCTTTTATTATGACATTACAAATAAGAAAAGCCTGTTATAAATTATGACAAAGCAATTCAAAAGTTTATGAGATGTCTGTACTCTAGTGTGTAAAATCAAGAGTTTGATTGCTTGGAATGTTTGCAAGAGAGAACTTGAAAATGGACTTTTTCTTTGATATAAAAGCTAACTTTTTACCGTTACCTGCTGGGTCTGCTGTAGTAACTGTGTGACCGTGTTAAGCATCTCGCTTTGTGCCGCCTGACTCTGTGTATCACCTCCCATATAGTCAGCTTGGCCCTGGGCACTCGGGTCAACTTGGCCCTGCGGGGCAGAACTGACCGGCTTGCCACTAGTGGCCTGGATATTGTCCACAGCATGCTGAACTGTAACATTCATACCACAAAATTATCTCAAGTATCTTGACAGTTTCAATGTATCAAATTTACTCTAAATTCTAATCGGCCCTTTACAAATTTTTGGATGAGGAAAAATGTCAGGGGTAGAAACTTGTAGCATTTGTATTATGGACATTGCATCTATTTGAGTTTTGAACGTTATTACTACATGTATTGTGGTATGGACATTGACCTACTTGTGAAGTGGAAATTGTGCCCATTTGTGTTACCGGGTATGTTCACATCACAAGTAGATTGCCCATTTTTTAAAACCCCCATAAGACAGTTAGAATCATATTCCAATAAATCAGGTTGCCTACTGTGACATCGTGTAACAGTTTTGAATACATGTGGGGAAAATTTAAATGCCTTTGATGCTGTTACACTTAAAATGAGGGGTTTCTGAATTTCAGAATGAATGCAAGTACCGACTTACTTTAGGTGTTCATTGGTGTATAATTCTGGTTGGTCAGTGCAATTTGCACTGACCAACCAGAATTATATGCCCATGGACAACAAAAGTGAGATAATCATTTCTTAAATGGACATTAAGCTCATTTGAATTATTGACATTGTACCTATCTGTAATAATTGCAGTGTACCTACCGGTAAATGTATTTGTGAAATGGATATTGTAATTTGCATGTACCTATTTGGTTTGTGGATATTAACCAATCACTAATTCTCTGTTGATTTAAAATCTTTCCTTCATCCCTACCCGCCGAATTGCATTTTCGTAAATTAGCTTTTGTTCCCCCCTTTGAAACACAGCTCTGCTTTTACAGAAAATTTGTATTATGAAAATACATCTTAGGTAGAAATGGTGTTGTCTTTCAAGGGTAGGGGGAACGATAATTTAGGAAAACTTTTCCCATTTTCGTTGATTTCTATACAAAATAAGCACATTTATACTTAAATATCTCTTTATTAGAGAAATTTCATGAAAACAAATTCTCCAGATTTTGAAGGGATTTATCTTTTAAAATATTTCACCAATTTGATTTTCTTTCATCAAGTTGGTGAAATATTTTAAAAGATAAAACCCCTTCAAAATTTGGAGAAATTTTTTGCATAAAATTGTAAATGAAGGACTTTGAAATTTCATTATTTTTGGGCAAATTTTATGCCTTATCTTAACAGGTCCTTATACAATCAAGCCAGTAGAAAGTGTTTTTGGGCAAGTGATACAATTTTGTGTGTGAAGTCTCTGTGTCTACTTGTGATATAGACATTGTGTCTGCCTGTCGGTCTGTGTTATTGACAATATACCAATTTTTCTTATTGACATAGTGCCTATTTGTGCCATTGACATTGTACTAATTTGCGTTGGGTCATTGTACCTATTTGTGTTTATTGACATTGCAACAATTTGTGTTACTGACATTGTGCCCATCTGTATTATCGACGTTGTGCCTGTCTGTGTTATTGACATTGTGCCTATCTGTATTATTGACATTGCAACAATTTGTGTTATTGACATTGTGCCTATCTCCGTGTTATTGACAATGTACCAATAAATCTTTGGTGATATGATGATGTCAAACATAGTGTAATCAAAGATTACGAAGCTCACCTCGCGGCAGCAAAGTTCAATTAAAACATATCTCTAAGTACATGTATAATAAGAAAATCACTCAAGTGGGAAAAAGTAGGTCAAGGTCATTTTATGAAAGTTTGATCAAAGATACATCCAATATGCAAGTTTGTTACATGTAGCACTTATACTTTGCTCAATATTGGCCTTTAAAGGCAGAATCGCTCAAGCGGAAAAAGTAGGTCAAAGTCATTTTATGAAAGTTTGATCAAAGATACATCCAATATGCAAGTTTGGTTCATGTAGCACTTATACTTTGCTCAATATTGGCCTTTAAAGGCAAAATCACTCAAGTGGAAAAAGTAGGTCAAGGTCATTTTATGAAAGTTTGATCAAAGATACATCCAATATGCAAGTTTGGTACATGTAGCACTTATACTTTGCTCAATATTAGCCTTTAAAGGCAGAATCGCACAAGCGGAAGAAGTAGGTCAAGGTCATTTTATGAAAGTTTGATCAAAGATACATCCAATATGCAAGTTTGGTACATGTAGCACTTATACTTTGCTCAATATTGGCCTTTCAAGGCAAAATCACTAGAGTGGAAAAAGTAGGTCAAGGTCATTTTATGAAAGTTTGATCAAAGATACATCCAATATGCAAGTTTGGTACATGTAGCACTTATACTTTGCTCAATATTGGCCTTATAAGGCAAAATCACTCAAGCGGAAATGTAGGTCAGATGCTGCATCCGATGCATGTGTTCACCTCAGCATCCCAAGATGAATCACTTGTGCAAGTTTGGTTACTGTAGCATCAGTACTTTGTCAGATACTGAGTTGCCCAAAAACTTTAACCGGACGGGGACGGGGACGGGGACGCGGACGCCGGGGTTATAGCATAAGCTCATCTCAACTTCGTCGAGGTGAGCTAAAAATGAATCATTTGATTTACGCCTAAATGTGTTACTAACACTATGCCTGTTTGTGTGTTAACATTGTACCTATTTGTGTTGTGGAAACAGTATATATTTGTGTCATGGACATTTCATCTATTTATGTTGACATGGTAACTATAAATTTGTGTTATTGACATTGTGCCTATTTCAGTTATTAACATTGTGTCTATTTGTGTTATTGATACTGTATCTTTTTGTGTCATGGAAATTGTACCTATTAGTGTTATGGACACTGTACCTATTAGTGTTATGGACATTGTACCTATTAGTGTTATGGACACTGTACCTATTAGTGTTATGGACATTGTACCTATTTGTATTTTGACATTGTGACTATTCATTTTTTTTTACAATATACCTACTTGTGTTATTCACATTAATCCTTATCATATTATTGACATTGTACTGTACCTATTTTTGTTTTTTGCTTTTTGCTTATTTACATGTATATTTTTTACTCTAAATCTATAAATATTCTATTGGCATTTTACCTATTTCCTGTTAATAACATTGTGCTTATTTGTGTTACTGACATTATACATGTACCTATTTGTATTTTTGATAATTTGCCTCTTTGTGTTAAGGACATTACGCCTAATGTGTTACATGTACTGAAATTGAGCTTAATCATTTACACTGTTACATTGGTAATTTTGACATGGTGCCTCTTTGTATTTAGGACATGATACCTTATTGTGTTATTGATATTGTTTTATTTTTTATTATTGATTTTGTGCTTGTGTTTTGACTTTGTTCTAATTTGTGTTACAGGTATTGATATTATACCTATTTTATGTAACTGACATTGTACCTATTTGTGTAACTGACATTGTGCTTATTTGCAATTTGACTTTGTGCATATTTTTGTGTTATTGACATTGTACCTGATTGTGTGATAACATTGTACCTATTTGTGTCGTGGAAATTGTGCATATTTGTGTCAAGGACATTTCATCTATTTACTCTGACATTGTGCCTAGACATTGTGCCTATTTCAGTTATTAACATTGTGTCATTTGTGTTATCCAAATTGTGCCTATTTGTGAAACTTACATTGTACCTATATGTATTATTGACATTGTACCTACATGTACATGTGTATTTGTGTGTTAACATTGGACATACATGTATTTATGTCATGGACATTTTACCTCTTTACATTATTGAAATTGTACCTATTTAGGTTAAGGACATTGGACCTGTATATCTTATTAACATTGTGCCATATTTGTGTTTGGGCATTTGACCTATTGTTATAAGCATTGTATTGACATTGTACCTATTTGTTATGGCCATTGTACATACATGTATTTTTGATTTGGGAATTAAACTTTTTCTGTCATAGATATTGTATAATGCGAACATCAAACAAAAATAGGAAGAATGTCCAATACAGAAATATTATACAATATCTATGACAGAAAAAGTTTAATTCCCAAAACACAAATATGTATTAGACTTGTATTTAATATAAACATTGTATCCTTTTATGTATTATGCACATTTATCATATCAATATAACGGTATTTGCACTTATGTTATGGTTAATGCATCTGTGTTATGGGCAATTGTCTAACCTGTATCAACAATGGAGCTATGTGCTTCAGGAAATGACATGTATTTTGGACATTATGCCACGACGGTGTTATAGACATTGACTTACTTGTCTATCTTTTTTGTCACTGTGTCATGTATATGTTACAGGGAATAAGTGTAATCAGGGATTTCATGTAATTCCTGAAATTTAGGGATATCGTGTAATCCCTGTTTAGATTAGTTATTACATGTAATTCCTGAAATAGGCCAGGTATTTCATGTAATTCCTGAATTTTTCATGCATTTTTACACTTATTTCCTAACCTTAATTTCTCCTTATTTTCATTTTAAACATCTATCATTTTTGGCTCAGTTGATGCTGAATATCCTCTCTGTCAAGAACCCAGAAACGATTATGCCAAATTAGTGAAAATATTCAAACTAGAATAGGTAAATTCCCCAAATTTCGAAGTTCATTTATCATGTTTATCATTATCTATGCAAAATGGACATAAAACAAACCCATGAACACAAAGAAAATGAATTTATTGAACAAAATTGATGGTCAAATTACTCTCAAACATATATGATAAACTATGATTTGGTCATTCTGTCATATTTATGTTGTGAAATAAAAAATAGTTGCCAGAGTCACCTAATGCTCGACTGCATAGCATAATATCTCTCATGACAGCCAATTTATTTAAACTCCCTTTCTCAGGCAACAACATATATCACATCATAAATCACTGAAGCAGAAAAAGTAGGTCAAGGTCAGATTTCAATAGTCAAACCCAAGATGCATCCAATATGCAAGTCTGGTGCATGTAGCACTTATAGTTAGCTCAATATTGCCAATTTAAAGCAAAATCACTAAAGCGGAAAAAGTAGGTCAAGGTCATATTTCAATAGTCTAACCCAACATGCATCCAATATGCAAGTCTGGTGCATGTAGCACTTATACTTTTCTCAATATTGGCTTTTAAAGGTAAAATCATTCAAGCGGAAAAAGGTAGGTCAAGGTCATTTTATGAAAGTTTGATCAAAGATACATCCAATATGCAAGTTTGGTACATGTAGCACTTATACTTTGCTCAATATTGGCTTTTAAAGGCAAAATCATTCAAGCGAAAAAAAGTAGGTCAAGGTCATTTTTTGAAAGTTTGATCAAAGATACATCAAATATGTAAGTTTGGTACATGTAGCACTTATACTTTGCTCAATATTGGCTTTTAAAGGCAAAATCATTCAAGCGGAAAAAAATAGGTCAAGGTCATTTTTTGAAAGTTTGATCAAAGATACATCAAATATGTAAGTTTGGTACATGTAGCACATATACTTTGCTCAATATTGGCTTTTAAAGGTAAAATCATTCAAGCGGAAAAAAGTAGGTCAAGGTCATTTTTTGAAAGTTTGATCAAAGATACATCAAATATGTAAGTTTGGTACATGTAGCACTTATACTTTGCTCAATATTGGCTTTTAAAGGCAAAATCATTCAAGCGGAAAAAAGTAGGTCAAGGTCATTTTTTGAAAGTTTGATCAAAGATACATCAAATATGTAAGTTTGGTACATGTAGCACTTATACTTTGCTCAATATTGGCTTTTAAAGACTTTATTGCTATCTTAACATTTACCTTATCATCTCAACATTTGCCTTATCATTTGAAATAATTTTAAAAATCCCAACCCCAGGGGCTATATCCTCATCTGGATATATTAAATGATGTATAATTAAACATTTGCAACAAAAAAACCAACAGAATATGAATATGGGAAAGGTAAATGTGTAATCTTAACATTTACCTTATCATCTAGTTCGGACGACGCCGACGCGGACGCCGACGCCGGGGGTATTGCAATAGCTCTTTTGCACTAAAGTGCAGTCGAGCTAAAAATGTATCTATATTTCTGGTCACTTTGTCATGTTTTCATTACTCTCTGTTACTGTAAATTGCTTTATTTTCGTCAGTACCAATTTTCGTCAATTCGTTCAAAATGACCAATTCGTCAGCACGTAAATTCGTCATCCAAGGGTCCTAAAATGTAAATTCTTCTGTGCAAATGCCAACTTAAAATTCAGATAGGCCGTGACTGCGTTTGTTTTCATTGTTTGTTTAACAATTATTGGTCAATAAGCAATTAGAGAAAAGCTTGTTGTGAAAACATATCATTTGGTAATTAGAAGTACATTTAATTTATATACGACTTTGATTGCGTATTCAGTTTTCAATGATTTATCATTTGCCTGTCGTAATTTTTCCTTTCTACACAATATTTTGTCGGAAGTATTTATATTCGTCGATACGTAATTTCGTCAAGGGAGGCACTGACGAAAATGACGAAAATTGGTACCTGACGAATAAAAACCAATCTACAGTATTACATGGTCATTCTGTCATATCTATGGTTAGAACTGTCTCTATGTTTTCTTCATTGTATTATGTTTAAGTTGTTTAGTGTCCATGTTTTGGTAATAATGTCATATTAATGTTGTGTTATGTCTGTTTTGGTCATTGTGTCATATTAATGTTACGTCTGTTTTGGTCATTGTTTCATATTTATGTTGCGCTATTTCTGTTTTGGTCATTGTGTCATATTTATGTTGCCTTATTCCTGTTTTGGTCATTGTGTCATATTTATGTTGTGTTATTTCTGTTTTGGTCATTGTGTCATATTAATGTTGCGTTATTTTTGCTTTGGTCATTGTGTCATATTTATGTTGTGTTATTTCTGTTTTGGTTATTGTGTCATATTAATGTTACGTCTGTTTTGGTCATTGTGTCATATTTATGTTGTGTTATTTTTGCTTTGGTCATTGTGTCATATTTATGTTGTGTTATTCCTGCTTTGGTCATTGTGTCATGTTTCTGTTGTGTTATTTCTGTTTTGGTCATTGTGTCATATTAATGTTACGTCTGTTTTGGTCATTGTGTCATATTAATGTTGCGTTATTTTTGCTTTGGTCATTGTGTCATACTTATGTTGCGTTATTCCTGTTTTGGTCATTGTGTCATATTTATGTTGTGTTATTTCTGTTTTGGTCATTGTGTCATATTAATGTTGCGTTATTTTTGCTTTGGTCATTGTTTCATATTTATGTTGCGCTACTTCTGTTTTGGTCATTGTGTCATATTTATGTTGCGTTATTCCTGTTTTGGTCATTGTGTCATATTTATGTTGCGTTATTTGTTTTGGTCACTGTGTCATATTTATGTTGCATTATTCCTGTTTTGGTCATTGTGTCATATTTATGTTGTGTTATTTTTGTTTTGGTCATTGTGTCATATTTATGTTGCACTTCTTCTGTTTTGGTCATTGTGTCATATTTATGTTGCATTATTCCTGATTTAGTCATTGTGTCATATTTAAGTTGTGTTATGTCTGTGTTTTGGTAATTGTGTTATGTCTATGTCTTGGTCACTGTGTTAAGTTTATGTTGTGTAATGTCCTGTTTTAATCATTGTGTCATATTTATGTTGCATTATTTCTGTTTTGGTCATCGTGTCATGTTTACTTTGTGTTATGTCTATGTTTTGGTAATTATGTCATGTTCCTGTTGTGTTATGTATATGTTTTGGTCATTATGTCATGTTCCTGTTGTGTTATGTCTATGTTTTGGTCATTATGTCATGTTCCTGTTGTGTTATGTCTATGTTTTGGTCATTATGTCATATCTATGTTGTGTTATGTCTGTGTTTTGGTCATTACGCCATGTTCCTGTTGTGTTATGTCTGTTTTGGTCATTGTGTCATGTTCCTTTTGTGTTATGTCTGTTTTGGTCATTATGTCATGTTCCTTTTGTGTTATGTCTGTTTTGGTCATTATGTCATGTTGACGTTGTGTTATGTCTTTGTTTTGGGTCATTATATCATGTTTACATTGTGTTATGTCTGTGTTTTGGTCATTGTGTCATGTTCCTGTTGTGCTAGGTCTATGTTTTGGACATGATGTTATGTTTATGTTGTGTTATGTCTGTTTTGGTCATTGTATCATGTTTCTGTTGTGTTATGTCTGTTTTGGTCATTGTGTCATGTTCCTGTTGTGATATGTCTGTTTTGGTCATTATGTCAAGTTTATGTTGTGTTATGTCTGTGTTTTGGTCATTGTGTCATGTTTACTTTGTGTTACGTCTGTGTTTTGGTCATTGTGTCATGTTTACTTTGTGATATATCTGTGTTTTGGTCATTGTATTATGTTTACGTTGTGTTATGTCCTGTTCTGGTCATTGTGTCATATTTATTTTGCATTATTTATGTTTTGGTCATTGTGTCATGTTTACGTTGTGTTATGTCTGTGTTTTGAACATTGTGTCATGTTTATGTTGTGCTATGTCTTTGTTTTTGATATAATGTCATTTCTATGTTGTGTTAAGTCTATGTCTTGGTCATGGTGTCATGTTTCTGTTGTGTTATGTCTATGTTTTGGTCATTAGGTCATGTTCCTGTTGTGTCATGTCTATGTTTTGGTCATTATATCATGTTCCTGTTGTTTTTTGTCTATGTTTTGGTCATTATGTTGAGTTCCTAGTATGTTATGTCTATGTTTTGGTCATTTGTCATGTTTAGGTGGTGTTAGGTCTGTTTTGGACATTGTGTCATGTTTTGGTCATTGTGTTTGTTAATGTTGTGTTATGCATATGTTTTGGTCATTGTTGTGTTGTCTGTTTTGGTCATTGTATTATGTCTATCTTGTGTTATATTTACATTTTGGTCATTGTGTCATGTAAATATTGTTTTATCTGTATTGGTCATTGTGTCATGTTAATTTTGTATTTTGTCTGTTTTGGTCTTTGTGTATGTTTATATTGTGTTTTGACATATTTGGTCATGATGTTGTGGTTTTTTTTGTTGTGTACATGTACATGATTTGTTATTGATTCACGTTCTGATGTTATGTCTATGTTTTAGTCATTGTGTCATGTTTTTTGTGTCATATCTATGTTTTGGTCATTTTGTCATGTTTATTTCTTGTTTTTTACATGTTTGATCCTTGTGTAGTTTTTTATGTTGTGTTTTGTCTCTGCTTAAGTCATTGAGTCAGGTTGTATTATGTCTATGTTTTGGTCATTATGTCATGTTCCTGTGGAGTAATGTCAATGTTTTGGTCATTATGTCATGTTACTGTGGTGTTATGTCTATGTTTTGGTCATTATGTCATGTTCCTGTTGAGTAATGTCAATGTTTTGGTCATAATGTCATGCTTATTTTGTGATATGTCTATGTTTTTGTCATTGTCATTTTTTATGTTTTGTTAATGTTTTGGTCATTATGTCATGTTCCTGATGTGTCATGTCTATGTTTTGGTCATTATGTCATGTTCCTGTGGTGTTATGTCTATGTTTTGGTCATTTTGTCATGTTTATGCTGTGTCATGTCAAGGTTTTGTCATTATGTCATTTTCCTGTTTTAAGTCTGTTTTGGTCATTGTGTTGTGTTCCAGTTGTGTGATCTATGTTTTGGTCATTATGTCATGTTTTTGTTGTGTGATCTATGTTTTGGTCATTGTGTCATGTTTATGTTGTGTTATGTCTATGTTTTGGTCATTGTGTCATGTTTACGTTGTGCTATGTTATGTTTTGGTCATGTTCCTGTTGTGTTATGTCTGTGTTTTGGTCATTATGTCATGTTCCTGTTGTGTTATGTCTGTGTTTTGGTCATTGTGTCATGTTTATGTTGTGCTATGTTATGCTTTGGTCATGTTCCTGTTGTGTTATGTCTGTGTTTTGGTCATTTTGTCATGTTCCTGTTGTGTTATGTCTGTGTTTTGGTCATTGTTTCCTGTTTATGTTGTGCTATGTCTATGATTTGGTCATTATGTCATGTTCCTGTTGAGCTATGTCTATGTTTTTGTCGTTATGTCATGTTTATGCTGTTTTAGTCATTTTGTCATGTTTATGTTATGTTACATCTGTTCTTGACATTATGTCATGTTCCTGTTGTGTTATGTCTATGTTTTGGTCATTATGTCTATTTCTGTTGAGTAATGTCTATGTTTTGGACATTATGTCATGTTTATGTTGTGGTATGTTCTGTTTTAGTCAGTGTGTCATATTTATGTTATGTCATGTATATGTTTTGGTCATTTGTCATGTTTGTTATGTCTGTTTTGGTCATTTTGTCATGTTCATGTTGTGTTATGTCTGTTTTGGTCATTGTGTCATGTTTCTGTTGTGTTTTGTCTGTTTTGGTCATTGTGTCATGTTTCTGTTGTGTTATGTCTGTTTTGGTCATTGTGTCATATTCCTGTTGTGTTGTCTGTTTTGGTCATTGTGTCATTTTATTGTTGTGTTGTCTGTTTTGGTCATTGTGTCATGTTTCTGTTGTGTTTTGTCTATGTGTTGGTCATTGTGTCATGTTTATGTTATGTTATGTCTGTTTTGGTCATTACGCCATGTTCCTGTCGTGTTATGTCCGTTTTGGTCATTGTGTCATGTTCCTGTTGTGTTATGTCTATGTTTTGGTCACTGTGTCATGCTTATATTGTGTTATGTCTATGATTTGGTCATTTTGTCATGTTAATGTTGTGTTATGTCTACGTTTTAGTCATTGTAACATGTTTATGTTGTGTTATGTCTATGTTTTGGTCATGGTGTCATGCTTATATTGTGTTATGTCTATAATTTGGTCATTTTGTCATGTTAATGTTGCGTTATGTCTACCTTTTAGTCATTATAACATGTTTATGTTGTGTTATGCCTATGTTTTGGTCATGGTGTCATGCTTATATTGTGTTATGTCTATGATTTGGTCATTTTAATGTTGTGTTATGTCTACGTTTTAGTCATTATAACATGTTTATATTGTGTTATGTCTATGATTTGGTCATTTTGTCTTGTTTCTGTTGTGTTATGTCTACGTTTTAGTCGTTATAACATGTTTATGTTGTGTTGTCTGTTTTGGTCATTGTGTTATGTGTATGTTGTGTAATCTTTATGTTTGTGTCAGTGTGTCATATTCCAGGTGTGTTTTGTCTATGTTTTGGTCATTGCTTCATATTCCTATTGTGTTATGTCTGTTTTGGTCATTGCATTGTATTGATGTTGTATTATGTCTATGTTTTGGTCATTGCATTGTATTGATGTTGTGTTATGTCTATGTTTTGGTCATCATGTTATGTCCCTGTTCAGTTATGTCATTATTGGTCAATGTGTCATGTTCCTGTTGTGTCTATGTTTTGGTCATTATGTTATGTTCCTGTTATGTCTATGATTTGGTCATTTTGTCATGTTTATGTTGTGTTATGTCTTGTTTTGTTTTGGTCATTGTGTTATGTTCCTGTTGTGTCTATGTTTTGGTCAATATGTCATGTTCCTGTTGTGTTATGTCTATCTTTTGGGTCATTGTGTCATGTTTATGTTATGTTGTGTCTATGTTTTGGTCATTACGTCATGTTCCTGTTATGTCTACGATTTGGTCATTTGTCATGTTTATGTTGTGTTATGTTTTGTTTTGGTGTTTTGGTTGTGGTCATTATGTCATGTTCCTGTTGTGTTATGTTTATGTTATGTCTATGTTTTGGTCATTGTGTTATGTTCCTGTTGTGTCTATGTTTTGGTCATTATGTCATGTTCCTGTTGTGTTATGTCTATCTTTTGGGTCATTGTGTCATGTTTATGTTATGTTGTGTCTATGTTTTGGTCATTACGTCATGTTCCTGTTATGTCTACGATTTGGTCATTTGTCATGTTTATGTTATGTTTTGTTTTGGTGTTTTGGTTGTGGTCATTATGTCATGTTCCTGTTGTGTTATGTTTATGTTATGTCTATGTTTTGGTCATTGTGTTATGTTCCTGTTGTGTCTATGTTTTGGTCATTATGTCATGTTCCTGTTGTGTTATGTCTATCTTTTGGGTCATTGTGTCATTTTTATGTTATGTCTATGTTTTGGTCATTGCAATTATCTTTTCATTTTGGTTATTGTATCATGTCTACCTTTTGTGTCATGTTTTTTTTGGCTTTTTTATATTTAGAACTGTGCATTTAAGACAATTTTTTTACAGATCTATTTTGCAGTTCAGTCAATTCTTACAATTTTAGTCATCGGATCTTTTGTATGTTTGACTGTTTTTATCTTTATGCTTAAGAAGTTTTGTTTTGGATAATATGTTGCATATCTGATTATTATGTTTTGAATGTATTTGTTAATGCAATTTGTATTTGAGCCATAGCTTAACTTTTAAACAGGGCATAATCAAGTACATAGAAAGCTCAATTCTGACATAAGAGAAATTGTAAAAATCAAGTCTTTCAATACACACACATAAATAAAACACACAATAAAATCTTGTTTCAGATAACATGTAAGTGTGTATAAAGAAAGTCAGTGTTACATCATGTTTATTTTACCTGCTTGGATTATTCCGGGATCATTTGGATTTGAAGCCAAATCCAACAGAGGTTGAATGATGTCACTAAGGAATACGCTGTTCTTCTGCCAAAGGTTTAAGACCCGCACCACTTTGCTCTGTAAAATAAACAAAATGTTGATTCCAGGGGCCTGGGCATTCAAAATAGGGGAAAATAGCGACATTTAAAGTAAATGAAATTACAAAATATATATTTTCTTCATTCGCAGGATAATTTTTTCTTTCTTTCAATCTGAAAACCCATTTTTGCTAAACATGTCAACTGCATTTCCATAAATATTTAAAAAATTCAGGAGTAATAAAATCAGTGAGAAGCAAACAATGATATGAATTTGATTTATGTTAGTCATCCTAATTTAATGGTTGCCATTGCTAACGACTTTATTGACAGAGTATCGTAATATCAATATTTACCTTTTCCCCTTCTGGACATTTCAGTAGATTTTGGAATGTAGTGAGGATATTCTTGGTAAACCTTGGAGCAAAGACGTCTTTCTCCGGTCCAAACTGATGTCGTGACTGCCGAACAATGGAATCTATCACGTACAAACCAGGAACTTTATACTCCGGCTTACACTGAAAAGCAACAATGGAAAAGATTTATTTCTGAGTGATATATTCCTTAATCAAAAGAAAAATACACATCAAACAACTATAATAGTGTAATGAGCTTTCTATTCTTCTATTAAAATGATAGACTCCTTTGTTACATAAAGTCAAAGCGCTGGCACTTATAGAATTTAACCTTTTGATCAAATGAAAAGTCTTAGAAACATTTTTTTAGTTTGACTGACATTCAAAACTTGTTTGTCAAAGATATAAAGACTTTTTTTCCAACAATTGGAAGGATCAATAAGGTTAAATGCTTGTTAACAAGGTGAAGTAATAAGCTTTTATACGTTTACAAACCTTTTGGATAAATTTCTCCACACTCTGAACCACATGCTTGTAGAACTTGATAGCTTTAATAGCACATTTAGTCACGCTGGCCATTTTAGCCCTGGAGATTGGCGGCCGTGTCTCGTACAGCGAAGACAACTGGAAGGAAAAGTTGAGAATGTAGTTTCCCATATATTATTTAGCCTTTGTATCCTTTTCCCTCTCTTATCTTTTTATAATTTAAATATCATAGGTATACAATGGGTGATGAACATGATGATAGACTTCATCAGTATATTAATTAATCAAGTCAGAAAATTAAACAATGTTAAATGTTATGAAATACTGAGCATTCAAAAAATTGAATACTTTTGATCATAAGTTCATCATTAACTGATTAAGATTTGTACCTCAACTTTTTTTTCAAAAGGGAGATAACCCTTGATTTTTACACAAAAAGTCTGTAACAATAAGGTTGTTAAATTTCCAGATACATGTATATGGATGAAAGAGAGTATTCATACTGCAAATATATTTTGTCATCACCCATCGTATACCTTCAAATAACTTTTTTTCATTTCTTTTCTAGGAATAAATTCAAAGCATCACTTTGAAAATTAGAGAGATTTCTTATCTATTCTGCATGTTCTGAACACTTTTCTTTTTTGAAAAATAAACTCTGCAAATAAAACTTTTGTCAAAATACATGTAATATCAAAGGATGAACTTTCTTCAAATATTTCTCATGCACATGCTTAGGTTTTAAGTTAATTTCAAAATGTCAGAATTGAGCCTTCCAAATCCATGAAATAGCCTGTTCAAATGTTAATCAGCCCTTCATCATATTTTGCTGAATTCCTATTTCAGGGAAGATCTTCTAAACTAACTGACCATCATTTGTGATCATATTCTATCCTCACAGGAAGTTTTACCATGATTCAATGTGTCAATCTACCATACAAACTGCTCTTGATAAGTCCAAGCCTTGATTTGATCTGTCAGCCAATCACAATTTGTGATATTTAATGCTGACATTGAAATCTCTTGATAACAAGTGGTCTTCTTCCCCTGCTCTCCACTTCCTACTGGGTACACCAATTCGGTGTCTCTTTATTATCTACCCATACAGTTCACACCAATTCGGTGTCTCTACTTACACCTACCTGATGCTTTATTTTAATTATTAAATTCACAGAAAAAAACTGTGGCAAATTGTGATTGAATATAATAAAGAAAAGAAAGAAGGTACCATAACACTTTTTCCTCTGATCTAATATAGTAAATATATTGATAGACTGGTACTGGTAAATAATTAAATTAAATTAAAGCTCCTTTTAAATACATGACAAGACATCCTGGCACAGCATTCTCTTTTAATGTGCATCACTTTTCAAGTCCTTTGACATGAATGACGTTAATAAACCTTTAGGTATAAGTAAGCCCATGACCTTGACCTAACTGGCTCCAACAGACAGGAAAGCTATACTGATAAGATGGTTGCTTCAAATTGTTTAATTTTTAGATAAATTTCAGACTACTTAGAATAGACAAATTTGCTGTACATGTAGAACTATTCATTCTACGTTTGTACTTTCATGTACACACACATGTAAAAGTAAAGATAAACTTTAATATATGGTAGTCATGACAATCCACTTGGTAAGAAACTGCCATTGAGTGACAAGTCTTCACAAATTTATTTTCAGCAAACATTATCCTCATTGTGACGTCTTATGCTGTGGAAACGATGCGTGTGCACTTTACATGCACTGAATCAAATGTAAAATTATTTTGTTTTACCACAATTTCAGGTTTCGAATTAACTTTTATTGCCACAAGCTATAAATAGCTTGTAGAAGAAATTTGCACAAGCTAAAATCCAAAATCTACAAGCTAAAAATGAATCTTTGATGTTTTATGTTGAATATGCTACAGACTTTTGTCTCAAACAGTGTCTGCCACATTCATCGGACTGTCAGGACAAATCATTCATTGGTCCGATGATGGTTGATTTCTCTCTCAGAGCTGTCGCAGGGTATTTTGGGAAAGGGGCCGGGGCCTTTCAAATTGGGAAAAACAGCAGCATTTTGAGCAAAATGGGGAAAATTACAGCTGAAACAAAATTTTATTTTAACCCTTTTTTCTCCCTCTTTATACCGCGTCTTTCGTTTTTCTAGAATTTGGCGGTATAACAGATTCGATGGTATATCGAGGTTTACTGATAACATCAATAAAATTTGTGAATAGTGAATCAGATTTTTTTCATTAAAAATATTTAAAACATGAGTACCAATAATGTGGTAAATAGCTTGTCACTTTTGTCTGTACTTGCTGTTGTCTTTTAATACTATGTACGTCGCCGTAGTGATGGCGGGAAGCTAGTCAACAAAAAATCGTTGTATCAATGACTTCACAGAATGTTGATTTGTTTGGTTTTTTTTCCAAACACCCTGCTGCAAAGGGCGCGTATCATCGTCATTTAATGTAAAGAACATGGAAAATCGGCCCTAATTTTAGAATGTTTTAGATTTCGATTCTATTTTGTATCAAGGAAGCTAAATGTGTGGTTGTTTGAAATACAAAATAAATATTTCATTTTACGTGCAATACACCGAAAGATATGGCTTCAAAATCGGCTTAAAGTCGTAAAATATTGAAAAATCGTAAGAAATTGGCATAATTCTGGTCAAAATTTATGAAAATAAGTAGGGCGCCAGCCCTCACCCAAAATGATTTTCATATAAAAAGTTAGATTTGCAATCTATCTTTCGATCAACGTAAAATTAATGTTGGGTGAGGGTTGGCGCCTTTACTAATTTTAAAGATTTATGCAAAAATATGGCGATTTTCCTTCATTTTCCGTCCTGCAGAGCAAATGACATCAAAATGTGACGTCATAACTAACGCACGTGACGTTTTGACAATGAAAAATATTTATTTTCTATATCAGCAGGTATTTGAGATAAATATAAAAGATACTGAATCATAATTTTCATAAAATTATTTTTTCGCAAAAATTTAGGGCCGATTTTGGCAGTTAGTGAACCTACCCCTTTTTACCGCACGGTCAAAGCTATACATGACAATTAAACTCTTTGGATATATCAGGGCTTGAAATTCCCACTTGCCCGTTCGCCAATGGCGAGTGAAAGTGCCGCTGGGCGATAAGATTTTCGTCTGAACTCGCCCGTTTGGCGAGTAGAAAAAATGACTAGTGTTCTCCCCATGCCGTTTCATCGACCGCCATGCGTTTTTTTCTTCCAAAAATGTGTGTACGCCTTGGCATTAATTTGCCGCACATCCGGTCAATTAGCCTCCGCTGTATTCAACCCAAGACGTAAAACGTCACGTAGCCACCCCCCCCCCCTCAAGCTTTAAATTTAACTGAGATGAAAACGTTTATGGCTTATACGGCGCATGTCATTCTACAATGCATTTATGGCACGCGTTGTGTTGTCTGTATCTATTGAGTGACCAACAAACGTAACATGAAAAAGTTCACATGCATCTCATACATGTAATCGCTAGATCGCTTGGACCGGCACGTGTCATATAAGTTTCAGCGTGACAGGAAATCGGAAATAGAAATACATGTACGCTGTATCAGATTTCATTACATTTTGATTTTTATCCGTCTTATTATTCATCATAATACCCGACCTCGCTGTCTTTGTCATTACATGATAGTTGTCGTTTTTTTTTTTTCAAGATAAGAAAGAGGATGTCTCGCTCACGTAAATGAATAAATAACAAATCGGTCAATGTTCATGTTTTTAATACGCTTGAATATAGTGATGGATCTTAATCAACAAACACACAACATATTGCACGGATCATCGTTTTATTGACGAGTCGGATGGCGATATAGAAAGCTTCTAACATGTCTAATACAACTGACATTTAAAAAAGATTCGTCTGGATTTGTTCAGGTTTTTGGGGAGGGGGATGCGCTCATATATTTTAGACTAAGTAAAAACATTGTCAGCTTTTTTTGGACCCATATGATTTACTTCAATGTTGTGTTTAAACTGCTGTCAAAGATGGTCTTTCATAATAAATGCTTTCAACAATTATCTTAAGTAATTAATAGAAAAGAGACTTAAATATTTACGGGCTCCTTGATTTTTGGTACGGGCTCCTTGAATTCCAGAACTAGGAGCCCGTATGGCTCCTTTGGAATTTCTATGAATTTCAAGCCCTGTAAATATCTTACCTGAGACAGTGTTTATTTAAAACCTTTTATTTATTTGTATAAGAGAACATCTAATTATACCTGGATAAGTACATGTACCTTGTTTTGCGGTAATTATCTGGGGATTAACGCTTGTTTGCATGTAATTACATCAGAGAGGGATAGTGGTATGTGAGTTTGACGTTATGACGGGGAGTTCCAATATGCGAAACAAAGACCATACATAATTGGGGATTTATAGAGTCTAATTGGGAAAAAAAGGTACTATTTCGCATTGGGAATGGGGCCGAATATCAGCCCTAGCGACAGCCCGGTCTCTTGTCTTAATTTCCAGTCAGACAGAAATTACTAAGATCCAATGAGAAGTTCATCTCATCTACATACGATTTTGTCATTTATGAGTGGGGTTGACCAAGTTAACAGAAGGACCACACTCAACGTGTTCAATTCTTATTAAATGAGAATTTGTAGCATCATTTTAAGTATTTAAAATGAAAATTATCAATAAATAATACATTATAGATGGACTTTGCGTAAAGAAAACCTTTTCTTAGGCTATACAAGCCCCCCCCCCCCCCCCCCCCCCCCCCCCCCCCCCCCCCCCCCCCCCCCGGGATGCTTTTTATAAATGGGACCATATATGATGCAATGTAAAAAGCCTACCATTTATAGTATGCAACAAATCTGCTTTCAAATCTTAACTTAAACTGCAACAAGTCCAAAGTCAAGGTCAGAAGGTCAAAAGTCATGATACCAAACTGTAGTAGTCTTTGTAGTGAATGTTTGTATGAAATATTAAAGACCTACCATTTATAGTATTAAAGAAATCTGCTTTCAAAATTTCTAAACATGTCCTAATTTTAAGATATGCCCAATGTCAAGGTCAAGGTCAGAAGGTCAAAAGTCATGATACCAAACTGTATTACTCTTTGTGGTGAATGTGTGTATGAAATATGAAAGGCCTACCATTTACAGTATAAAAGAAATCTGCTTTCAAAACATCTTAACATAAAAAATATTGTATAGGGTGTCAGGTCACAAGGTCAAAGAGTCAAAAGTCATGGTACCAAAATGTAGTACTCTTTATGGTGAATGTGTGTTTGAAATATGAAAGGCCTACCATTAATAGTATAAAAGAATACTGCTTTCAAAACTTCCTAACATAAAATGTTGTGTAAGGTGAAGGTCACAGGGTCAAAAGTAATGGTACCAAAATGTAGTACTCTTAACAGGTCCAGGAGAACGCCAAAAATAGGTATTATAGCTAAAAATGGCTATAATAGCTATATATTTTAAGTACTAAAACTGAAAATTTTTGAATTTTTATCTAAAAATCAAAATCACACATTTCTAGCTATAAAAATCCCGGACCTGCTTAATGGTGAATGTATATATGAAATAGGAAAGGCCTACCATTAGTAGTATAAGAGAAATCTGCTTTCAAAATTTCTTAACATAAAATGTTGTATAAGAAGGTCAAGGTCACAGGGTCAAAAGTCATGGTACCAAAATGTAGTACTCATTATGGTGAATGTGTATGAAATATGAAAGGCCTAACATTAATAGAGAGCAGAGCTTGCTCTTGTGGTAACGCGTATACACACACCTTATGGAGAAAATATGCTGAATCAAAGAATGAGAATGTACTACTATGCTTTCAAAAACTTTCGTCCCCTCCCAGACAGAGTTGCTGTGGAGATGCTGGATATTTAAATATTTTTTCGACTCCAAGTAGACGTATATGTTATACTCAATTTTTGTTTTTAAGTTAAATCTATTGAAAACATTTTTCATAAATCAGGTAACGATAAAGCATAAACAAGACCGCGTAACCACGGAATCTTTTTTAGGAAATCCGACATTTCCAGTTTTAAACGAGACGTTTCAGTCTGATTGCTTTTCCCGTCTCAGGTGGTTTGGTACTGTCAGAAGTCGGAATTTTTTTTTCTTTTGTTCTTAAGTAATTTATTTTCACCTAGCCTAAACATTATTCTTACAAAATAAAAAACATAGGTAATCACAGATTACGAAGCTCACCTCGTGACAGCAAAATTCAATTCAAACATATTTCTTAGTACATGTATATTGGCTTTTAAAGGCAAAACCACTCAAGCAGAAAAAGTAGGTCAAGGTCATTTTATGAAAGTTTGATCAAAGATACATCCAATATGCAAGTTTGGTACATGTACAGACAGGTCCGGGTGTAATAGGGAAAAAACAAAAAACGCAGTGTATTTGTTTCAGGTGTTTTCTACAGGTAAATCAGAAAACACAGTGTTATTGTATTCCCCCTCTGTCACTTTCATCCCCCTCTGTAGCTGCTATATGCCCCTCTGATGGAAGGTGTGAAAATCGCTCAGGTGTGGAAGTTACCCTGACAAAAGGCCAGGTAGTGGCATTTATACTAGAAGGAAATATTAGATACCATTACATGTATGAAGGCTGTTTTCTGTTTTTTTTTTCAAAACTTAACAAACACTTGAAGTTTGAACATGTATAAAAGTGTATTTTAATTTCATGATTTAAACTTTATAATATCCACTAATTTTATAATAAATTGAAGTTTGTTATTGGACATTCAAAAACTGAAATTAAAACATGCTAAAATATAAGATAAAATTATTTTATAATTATACTTTTTTTTTCTTTCTAATATCCATAATTATCTTTTTCTTCTTATTTTTTTTTCACATATTGGACATTCAAAAACTGAAATTAAAACATGCTAAAATATAAGATAAAATTATTTTATGATTATACATAATTATCTTTTTCTTTTTCTTTTTTTTTCTTATTCTTTTTTTTTTTACATATGGATATCTGAAAGAAAAAATATACATAAAAACAAAACAATGATTATAAAAATAAAGCCTGTGTTTGTGAAACACGAATGCCCCCGGTGGCATCTTTGTTAGTATGAACACTATTTTCTGTTAAGTACATGTATGGGAGGTCGCTGGGTTAAAAGTTCAAAGGTCAAGGTCACGAGGTCAAAAATTTTGGTATCAATGGAAAGGTCTTGTCACAAGGAATACGCATGCGAAATATGAAAGCCCTATCACTTACCATTCAAAAGTTATGCCCAATGTTAAAGTTTTTGAAAAGTAGGTCAAAGGTCAAGGTCACGAGGTCAAATTTTTTGGTATCAATGGAAAGGTCTTGTCACAAGGAATACACATGTGAAATATGAAAGCCCTATCACTTACCATTCAAAAGTTATGCCCAATGTTAAAGTTTTTGAAAAGTAGGTCAAAGGTCAAGGTCAAGGTCACGAGGTCAAAAATTTTGGTATCAATGGAAAGGTCTTGTCACAAGGAATACACATGTGAAATATGAAAGCCCTATCACTTACCATTCAAAAGGTATGCCCAATGTTAAAGTTTTTGAAAAGTAGGTCAAAGGTCAAGGTCAAGGTCACGAGGTCAAAAATTTTGGTATCAATGGAAAGGTCTTGTCACAAGGAATACACATGTGAAATATGAAAGCCCTATCACTTCCCATTCAAAAGTTATGCCCAATGTTAAAGTTTTTTGAAAAGTAGGTCAAAGGTCAAGGTCAAGGTCACGAGGTCAAAAATTTTGGTATCAATGGAAAGGTCTTGTCACAAGGAATACACATGTGAAATATGAAAGCCCTATCATTTACCATTCAAAAGTTATGCCCAATGTTAAAGTTTTTGAAAAGTAGGTCAAAGGTCAAGGTCAAGGTCACGAGGTCAAAAATTTTGGTATCAATGGAAAGGTCTTGTCACAAGGAATACACATGTGAAATATGAAAGCCCTATCACTTCCCATTCAAAAGTTATGTCCAATGTTAAAGTTTTTCGGACAAACAGACAAACAGACAAACAGACAAACAGATAAACAGACAAACAGACGGACAGGCCAAAAACTATATGCCCCCGAATCTTTGATTCCGGGGGCATAAAAATTATTGTACTTTGTAATTATACAAAATTTCATTCAATAAAAGAAAAGCTTTTTAAGAATTGAAACATATTTTTCAAACATGTCAAAGAATCGATTTCAGGGTCAGTGCCCCCCCCCCCTCATAAATTTGTCAAATACTTTCAACCGGTAACGCTGCCTGTGCAAACAACATATACCCCTACGTTAATCCGATTATCTGTTTAGCTTAGGTGACTTCTCCGGACAATGATTTCCCACGCCTCAGAATATGAACTAGATAAAACACGGGAATTATAAATTTTAGAGTCCTCACAATTATGGCCGGGGTATTGGAGTTTGATATATATTTTATGTCGTTTAAACAGTCATAAAGTGTTTGTATATCAAGTTCTCCCAGATTTTAAGTAAAAAACGTCACGATTTTTTTTTCATAAATACTAAAGATGGGTAAATTATTTTGCGCTCCTGTAACAGTCAGATTTTTTTTTGACTGACAACAACATTTATATCGTTACGCGATAAACTTATGACACGTGACGGTACAACGTGAATCAAGCAATACATGTAAACGTTTTCTCGTAGCGGGGGTATGTCAATATAGAAATATACAATGTACACATGTATTTTGATAATGTAACACGTTTCATCCTACATTTAATGAAGGAAAATTACGGTCTACATGTTTAAAGTACGACGGAAAATGAGATTAACGTACGTGCGTAGTACAGGTGGAAGCCACAAAAGCCGTTTCTCTGGTAAATACAAGCTTGCTGTGGACTACAAGACGTTTAACACCTGGAACCAGGTATAAATCAATAAACACAGCGCGGTATTTATGTCTTTTAAACGACACCGTAGACTTTATCATCTTTTAACTTCCCGTCTAAATAGTACCTTTAATATAATATATTGATCTTTGAAATTTACCATCACGGACATTTCACTGACGTTCAATCGTGTATTTATCCCACAGACACAGCATGGAGTACATCGGATACGAAAGGGGGGGGGGGGGTGTACCAATACTATGTTCTCAAAACCTGGCAAGTCGGGCGACTTCGCTATTTTAGTTGGTGCCGTCTATGTCGCCAGAGATTATTAAAGTGGCGTTCAGTGAGCCGTACAGGTGTGAAAGAGAGTCGTGGTATCGACAGATATTCAATATCAAGATAAACATGATAAATAGACAATCCCCCAACACTTTACCCTTTCTTTTTTGTAAAATATTAGGGAATGAAAGAGAGAGGTACGTGAAATGTATTTGCGGCATCTAAATATTTCTGCAATTACATTTTTTTTTCATAATATTTTTTATAATAAAATAGCGAATATTACGTCGGCGCTTCGGGCCGGTAATTTTGGGTTTTTTTTTTTCGATATGCTTTTTTTAATTTATTGACAAAGTCGCAGTCTACCTTCCCTCCAAAAAAAAGTAAGAAGGTGGCGGAATCGAGGAATGGCCAGGCCTAAAACGGCGGAATAGTAAGATTTTTTTAGTGTTGTAAATGTAGAAGAAGAGTTCGTGAAATGTATTGGTTTTAGCGGATTTGCTGATAAAAAAAAATTGGGTCCGATAAAATCGCACGTTATATCTTTTATTTGTACAGATAAAAATCCCTAAATGTCCCACATTTAATTGGAAGATTTCAAGAACTCTGCAAAACTCTACAAAAGACTACAAGACTCTACAATATTAAACGATTAGGTCCTATTCAAAAGCAATGGTAAACTACCTACACCCCCCCCCCCCCCCCTCTTTTGTTAGTCCCCTACCACTAACGCCGAAGGGAACCCTTTTCTAAATTTTCAAGACATGTATAGACGGTCGTTATACTGTGCGCAGTCAGTCAAAAAGGTGTGAAAAACAAGTTGATTGTCAACCCCTCTGCCAGAAATATACTTGGACTAGGTAGAAGATTACCGTACCTGCGTACCTGTAAAATATAATTGCATTACCGCGCCCGCCCGAAACCCCCCCCCCCCCCCCCCCCCTTTTTTTTTTGAAGAAAATCAATGGATGGGATATTCACCGTTTTTAGAACTATAAAGCAGCAGACAGTGTTGTGAGTCGGGAATTTCTGTTGGTTTTTTTTGGGGGGGGGGGGGGGGGGGGTTCTGGAATAAGTCAGTACTATAGAGGATATTTTATTGTCATTCCGTATAGTTCTCCCCCCCCCCTCCCTCTCTCTCTCTCTCTGAATATTCTCTCTCTTAATTTTTCAATTTCAACTTATTTGGGGTACGACGAACAAAAAAAAAAAAATAATAAATAAATAAATAAAAAAAATAAAAATAAAGTAAAACGAATAGAATAGAATAGAATAGAGGCCGGAAAAAGTGAATAATAACTATTCATAAAAAGCAAACAAAATGTATTGCGCACGCGAACGGACCGGCCTTTATAATACATGTAATTTTCATCGACAAATGGCCAGTACTCTGAATCGTCAACGTGGATAATCTTTAGAAATATTTACAATGCATGAATGAAGTCTTTAAGACAGCGTTCTATTCTATCGTACACCTTATACTCGCTGATTAGACGCTGCCGTAAAATGACCTATCACGGCGCGCTGATTGTACGTTGGAACATTTTTTATTTAAAGACGGATTTACAAGACAATGTTATTTCCTTAGATAAATAGATAGTAACCAGCGATCGGAAATTAACCAGCGACCGGAAGCTATGCATGACGGATTTTTTTTTCATGAATACGTACGTCTCGTCGGTGAAAAATTATAGCGCGTGGCGGTGTCTGGGAAACAAAGAATGAATTTTATATGGCCGGGTCTACATAAAATAAATACGATAAATTAGAGAAACAAGAGGAGAGCGATTGCAAACTCGAATACCGACTTCTTTTAAAATTAATAGATCGGAGTCCATGGCCGAACATAAAGTACAAATACACAATGTATTTATTTCAATGAAAATGTTTGAACCTAGAATTGACACGTACATTTTTTTGTACATGTATGCAAAGACGGGGTTCATCTATAAACTTTATGTATATTGTCAGATAGTTAAACTGGTACACTGTAAACAAATCAAAATAATTTGGGCCTATTTGTATATGAAATTTTTGTTCTATTTCCAGTTACTCAATGTTTTTTTTTTTTTCTTCCTTTTTTAAAGAAATTTATATATAAAATCAAAATAATAAGTTTGTAAGAATATGATTTTTATTTCATTTCTACTTACCCATACAATTTCTTCTTAATTTAGAAAATCATGAATAAGGATAACTTTAATTCAAATGATAGAATGAATATGAATATAATTAAATATGAATAATAAAATAATAAAAATTGGGATAACTCAAATTTAATATATGAAAAAAAAGGGTTTTTTTTCTTTTTTTTTTTTTTTTTTTTTTTTTATTTCTACTGAATAAATAAAATTTTAAACAAGTAAATTTTTTAACAATAAAAATTCTTTCTTAGAAAGGTGACAATACATCTGTGTGTCCTGTATAGGTGAGGGGAGTTGTTAATTGGCTCAGGTAATAAACATCCCCAATAACACCCTACTACAGGTAAAGTCGCTCTAGGATGGCTCAGGTAAAAACACCTGAAAAACACTGCGTATTCTGATTTTTTCTGCACTGTGTTTTTTGTTTTTTCCCGATTACACCCGGACCTGTCTGTAGCAGTTATACTTTGCTCAATATTGGCTTTATAGAGCAAAATCACTCAAGCGGAAAAAGTAGGTCAAGGTCATTTTATGAAAGATTGATCAAAGATACATCCAATATGCAAGTTTGGTACATGTATCACTTATACTTTGCTCAATATTGGCTTTTAAAGGCAAAATCACTCGAGCAGAAAAAGTAGGTCAAGGTCATTTTATGAAAGTTTGATCAAAGATACATCCAATATGCAAGTTTGGTACATGTAGCACTTATACTTTGCTCAATATTGGCTTTTACAGTGGTGATCGCGGGAGATTACACACTTTTACCGAAGTTTCCGAGGCTTAACCTAAGTTTCCGAATTTCGGAAAAATCCTACCTAAGTTTCCGAATCCTAACTTTACGAAAATTACCGCTTTGACCGAAGTTTCCGAATTATTAAAATTCGGTAGGAAATTTAGGGTAAACCGTGAAAGTTAGGTATTTTAGTTAGGTTTTTTAGGAAAAAGTGTAATATTTCGGGTTTTTCGGGGTAATGGTAGTTTTAAGATTGATTTCAACAAAACGAAATTTCCATTATGTTAACAAAAGGAATGCAACATGTGTTCGGGAATTCTGGGGTGTAATTGAAAAGGGGGGGGGGGGGGGGTATCCCTTGAAAATTTCCAAACATAGTCATATACTTTTTTATTGGCAATTTGCAATACTAGGGCTCACGCCGTTATAACTCTTCCCCTCCCCTGATTGTCTAGAGTCGCACATACATCATGATGTATACAAGTCAAATTTGGTATTGAATAAATCACAGGGGGCCGTGGCCAGATTATTTTTATTTCCATGAAATCATTCTGCAATTAAACCCCCCCCCCTTTCCCTCGATTCATTTAATCAGCTATGTACAACGATTTCCCACAGATTCTATATGAAAGATATATGGAATCTGCGGAAAATCGCTGTACGTTATGTAGCTGATGACACGTCAGTCATTGAAATATTTAAAAAAAAAAAAAAAAACTTGCTACGGCCCCCTGTGTGCAGTGAATAAATCAAAGGTCTGAAGGCCCTGAAAGATACTCCACTTAGAATTTGCTGTAACATCTTATTTCACTGTAAGTGTTGATGTTGTAATATTTGGATACACTATGCACATGTAAAGTGTTCATACTTATGTTAGGTACTACAATGTGCTATACTAATAATTACATTGATGAAAGAAAGAATTCTGTGACAAAAATTGAAAAATTCTGAGACACAATCCGAGACATTTTTTCTGACTTATTAATAAAATGTTGTCATGTACCTAATCTAGTATCGTAATCCCCGTGTCTCGTGACGTATAAGCATTAAATTCATTAAATTTTGCATGCAATCAAGACTCATCGTTTTTTTCCGGGTAGGTCCGTTTAGTTGGTCTAAATTCGATACATCTCCCGAATCATTTCATTGCATTAAAAGTCGAAAGATGTAGGTTAACCGGCATTAAATCACTTCCCAGTTTTATAGCTTACGCTTCTCAGCGGCATCCTGAACGTCATTATGACCTCAATAGATTCGGATATATTGCAATTAATTCTTTTAAAATAGTGTTTGCATAATTACCATTTCACGTATAGAAAAAGAGACTGAAAAAGAAAAGTATACAAACTTATTTTATCAGAAGTATAAGCCCAGGCGAACAGACCGGCCTTTTAATTTCTCAGCGGCACGTGGCCGAGCTGTCAACGGGTACAATTGTTTTACAGTTTCGTTTAAAAAAAAATATTTACAATGCGTGAATAAAGTCTAGACAATCATTCATTTTTATTTAGTTCGAACCAATCAGAGAACGTAAATCTCGTCACGTGCACACAGTCTAAATTTCTATAGACCATCAGCAATTCCGCCATTGTCGTATAAATGAATTCGCATGTAAAAGGAGTCATGAAACGCCAATTTCCTGCAACAACAACATAAAAAAAAACCTTCTTTGGGCTTGTTCAACCCGACAAATTGCTGTAGACCCTAATGTATACCTATCGTAAAATTATGCGTAACGTCACGCTTCCAATACTGGACCCTCGTGTGATTACTGAAATATTTAAGTGTTTTAAAGATTTTTTTCCTTTAAATTGATATACAGGTACATTATCTTCAGCGATCGACTGCTACCCGGGACATGAGGCGCGGCGGGTATTTTCATCAGAAAAAAAGTCTCGTCAGCGGAAAATTATAGCGTGCAGTGGCCGTATCTGAGAAACAACCAATCGGCCTAATATTATTGTGTAACGATGTTCAGACGACAATTACATGACTCTCTTTGAACACCAAAAAAAAAAACCAAAATGGCTTTGCCCTTTATGCGATTTGATGTGTAAGTGTAGATCCAGAAGGAGGGGGTGTCCAGACCACCGCTGGATTATTATTTTTTTTTTATGAATGTACATATTTCATTTTTGCCCTTAAAAAAACTCGGACTTTAGAACAACCCCTGAAAAAATTCCTGGATCCGCCCATGAACTTTATGTGCCTTATTATAATTTTTCTAACATGATTCATCTTTGTCTGGATATGCGTTCTTGTCTTGATAAATCGATTTTTTTTTCTTTTAGCGGACCTGTTTAAAACCGTTTAAATTAGAATAAGACGCTAGCTCTTTGGTTGTTTATCTACAAATCTAATCGTAAATGACTATTATTTTTTCCGATCACATGACTTCATAGGCAATGTGCTATACAAGAAGCCATATTTATAGTTTAGAGCTACGGAAAGGAGTTGTATATTTTTATTGAAATGTTGAATCCTACTTGAGACTATATTTGGTTAATGTGTTTGTTTGAAAGAAAGAACACTTGTAAAATAATTGGAAAAATTAAACAAATTTTAAATGAATACATGAACATTTTATAAAATAATCAACTATCTAAATTAGTGGCAAATGTCGTTATATTCAAAAGAGTCAACTGATCGAACTTCTTGTTATTCGTCTTCTCGCTCTCGCGGGACAGTAAAATTCGTTTACCTACCTGTATATGAGAGAGAGAGAGAGAGAGAGAGAGAGAGAATAAAATTCATTTTATTTTTCGACAAAGGCCGGTTTGTTTTGACGGTAAAAATGCATAATTCCGATGTTGATTGAAGTTAGTCGTTGAGGGCCAAAATCTTTTCTCATAATCAATTTCAAACTGAAGTTTTTCTCTGATCTATTTTCTACCTTGTAAACAAGAACGTATTGATAAAACATATAATTTTCCTGAATTAAAAAAAAATAAACACATCTTTAACAAAATAGCGATAATACTCATCAAATTCAAACAGCTATGAAACATCCCTACTTCTGAAGTACGTGAGGTAATGATTGACAGTTGACCCGAATCGGTAAAAGGCGGGGCAATTGGGCCATTTAAACTTAAGAAAAAAAGTTAGTTGTTGAGTCAGACGTTGTTTTCGTATCTGATGAGAACATAGCAGTACTATGTCGGCATTACAAAATAATACGCATTGAAAAATTCAGAATTGTTGCGTATCAATAAATATCTAGTTTACCTTGCAAGCTAATCACAGAACGCGCGCGCATGAATGTCAAACGGTAGCATCTCGATAAAGCCCAGATGTAAAGTAGTCCCAAGTCGATAACAATTCAAAAAAGATCGAATTTCATCTTGAAAATCTCAACTAATCTTATATTAATTCTATCATTCTATCAAAACAATCGATTCTGATATAAATTTTCCACACGCAAGATTTGATGTCGAGAAACTGCTGACACAATCTGGAACTATTTCTCGCTGCGCACGCAGAAGACGGTACCTCGAAACGACATGAGAATCGCGAATACAGTAAGAGACTCCTTCAAAAGGAGTATCTTAAAAAGAAACAGAAAAGATCCGATATTAGAAAAGTATTAAAAGAAAAGATCGTTGAACTAAAGAAAAGATCTTATCTAAGAAAAGATCGTTGAATATAAACAATTCGAATTTCCTCTGATCGACGAAGTTGTACTTTTCGCAGTGGAAACACTTTGGCATTTTCATAAATTCTTAGAGATTTCTTAATTTCAAATTGAGAAAACTAATGTAATTTCAAAAGACAATAAGTAATTTATTATATTCCTACATAAAAAGCCGATTTTACACTGTGTATCGACTATAAACCGAGCTAATTATCGAACTTGTTTGAAAATTTCAGGCAAGTTCTGTGTTTTTTGTTTCTTTTTTTTTAAATAATTCCTCATCGTGTGTTTGTGTGTGTGGTATTTTTTTTTCTTTTTTTTTGATTTTCTAGAATTTCAGCTGTCCTTAGCCGGGGAGGTATATAATAGGTCCCTTCGTGGCTTTTAAAGATAACAGCATTTTGTACAATGGAGAGGCGTGGAGGGTTTTGTTGTTGGTTTTTTTATTTTGGAGACCCTCGATCAGGGCAAGGACTGTTTATAAGTCCTTGATCAGGGCCCGATTTTTTTTTCTGTTCTTTAGCGGATGCATGACCAAAGATAATTCAGCAGACCCTTCGGGCTAGATTCTTTTTGTAGAGGTGCAAACTTTCTGGACATTTTTCTTGGGGAGGGATGCAGTCTTCCTGCCCCTCCCCTCATAAAAATCATATGGGGTTCCTTTGTCCTTCTCAATATTTTATAATTTGTTCGACAAATCTGTTAAAATTTTTGTCTAACTACCATTATCCATTACATGTACAACTCTATATCTAACAAATTCCTTTCCAAGGTGTTCTCAATCTTATGACAGCCCTTTGCACTAATTAAGTGTGATAGGCAGATTGAAAAATGTGGCCGGTCCGGGAATCAAACCCGAGACCTTATGCTATGGAGGCAGACGCTCTTAGCAACTGAGCTAACCGGGCACAATAACCGTACCGTCACACACTATTTATAATTTTTTTACAAGTCCCGAGATACAAATATGTTGTGGGACTCTGTCCGAAAACATGTGATTGTCTGCAATCTTGAGGTAAAAACTCCTATGCAAGATCTGTCATAAAGGAATGAATTATACCCAACTATTCATTCAAAGTATTCATACTGAATCTTCTAAACAGTTTCATAAAAAAGTATATTATGACCTTGACCTCTTACTTTTATTTAAGAGCATAATACACCCTTGGGTCCTAAGAGGAATTATGTCAAATGTTTTTGAAAACCATGTAGAGGGGAAATAGTTTTGTCACAAAGTTTTGGCAAGAAAGTCTATTGTTACCTTGACCTCTGATCTAGATTCAGGTCATTAAAAAACCCTTGAGTGCTACATATACGTAGCAATTCTGCAAACAACACAATAAAATTGATAACCAGGAGGACCGGAAACTGATTTGTTCAAGGAGAGGGCAATTTGCTCGTTGCAGATTGACCCTCAATATGTGACTTTGATTTTGAAGATAACCTTGACATAGATACTGAATAACAGACATTGAATAAAGTTTTCCGCATATATGCACGGTGTATTTGCTTTGCTGTGAGTAAAGTAGAAATCAAAAGGAAGTGTAACATAATGAACTGATGAGCATGATCATGTATAAACAGATATTCAAATAAGTGATCTAATGATTCTAATCACATCATAAATATAAATTTACATGTGTAAACATGATCTATAGACCTTTGGCTGATCCAACTTCTGTAAGTGCTTGGTATTTTTTTTGCATTCTGTGCTGACATGTTTGTGTATATATATTTTTGCAAAGATTTTTAACCATTTCAATTTCATTGTAATTGTAATTATTATAGCTTATTCAGCTCAAGTATAATGTGGATCAATATTCAACACCTTCTAGTTCAAGAAGGTATAGCTCAAAAAATTAATATTAGATACCAAAACCCAGTTGCTTTACAATTTATTTCCTTTCTTGCAACTGATGAAGTACATGTAGAATACTATCAATCTGACAATAAGAAATTTACAACTGTAACTGTCAAAAGACAGCAAGTGTGAATGGCAGTAGATGGTTAATTACTGTCTACATTTGAGTACAAGATTAACACTGTTCAAGAACAGGTATGTCACCTGTCACATGTTTGACCCTAAAACATTGCCTTGACCTTGAAAATGACCTTGAGCTAGACTATAGCCTCTAAACATACTTCATTATGATGCATATCAATTAGCTATAGATACTGTAGCCATATATATATATATGATCATTATCTTCAATGAACATCCCCCTCCCTTTTCACTTAAGTTCACAACTATGTGACACATAATCTAAAAACCTGTGACATATATCATAGGGCTGGTACAATACTCTGATTCATCAATGCATCACAATATTTTTTTTCTCGATCCAAGTATCGATATATCCAAACACGCCAAAGTTAAAATTTTACAAAAATTTTTTTATTGAATTTTCTGGATTTTTGTCCACCACGCCAAAAACAAAAATAACTTTCAGAGAAAATGAAAGTACATGTAAACATTTTGTTTCCTGGTTTATAAAGTACATGTTATAGGAATCAGAAAAATGTTGTTGAATGAAAAAAAGCTACTTATATATGATAAATATAAAAAGTATCAAATAGGATTTTGAGAAGGTTTTATCAATTTATAAAGTATTGCGATACATATTATATCCGATATCGGGTATCATGATACGTATCATATCGGCTGGGTGCAGTATTGTCCCTGCTCTAATATATCAATGCTGATTTCTTGAATTATACAATGTTTCAAAACAATTTGATGAAAAATAAATGAAATTTTAAAATTTTTAACTAAAAATGCTTCGTAATGATCTTTGACCTTGAAAGTGACCTTGACCTGCTGAGTCTCATCATGCTTTACTATCTCTGCAAGTTTAAAAAAAATGTTTGATGCAGTGTGCGAAACTAACTTTTAAGTCCTATAGACATTTGGTCCACAGTAATTTTAGTTCCTATAGACCTCAGCAATTTCCTATAGACCGAAAGAAAAAGGCACAGAAATCAGAATGTTATTGCATTTTATATGCTAAAATCATCTGCCAATCATTTAGTTATATTCTCTCTCAATTTGGTAGACAATTTGTGTGATGGGATTTTCATTTTCAAGTTCATTTTGTTCTATTTCCCTGTCAGATTCACTGTCAATATCTGATTCATCACTAGAACTAGCACATGCCAGGTTTCGTGCCCGGGTGTGCACCTTCAACATATTTCAACCGGTCAAAGAAAGACATCGGGACCAAGACTAGATGACGAAAGGACGATAAAAAACGGAAGTGCTACAACACATCAACGTTTTACAGGTGCTTAAATAATAATTGGTAGTATAAATAGGCTGGATTTAGGCCACGTAAAAATATTTATATCTATTCACGTGTAAAATATTGAACAGAAGGCGTCCTAACGTTACCGTAAATATGGAACTTGCTGTGATTACAATTAAATATTTATTGGGTACCTTTTGGATAATTTAACTTCTTTTATAAGTTCGATTGAAAATGACACACAGCTGGTTTTTTTTCTGCAGTTGAAATAAAAACTTCTCATTGGTGGCGGTATCTGAGAAACGGCCGATTGATTTTATATGGCCTTACCTGCTCTTGCTAAGCTATTGCTGTGCGAAGAGCAAACATTTACATGACTCAGGCCAGATTTCCTGTAGACAAGTCGGTCTACCGAGTTTTTGATCTCTATAGACCGACCAGAATAACTATAGACATTGTCTATCGGTCCACCGTTAATTTCGCACACTGTTGATGTATATCAAGTAAGTTACAGACAAATATGTGACAGACTGACAAACGGACAGACAGTCAGAGACAGATGAACAAACAGCCTAACAAAGTGATTTTTATATGGCGACATTAAATTTCTCAATCTGAGTACATCAGAAACCACATGTTTTTGCCATTCCATATACATGTATTACATGCAATATAAATCTGTTAATTTTTCTTCATCTTGTCTTGATTCTGGTGTCCAAGATACACAAATTATGAAGGAAGGAAGCTATGCCGCACCAATCCATGATCACTCACTTCTGTTTGACCATGTTGTATGTGTTGACTCTAAAACAAGTACAAAAAAAAAAAATGTGATGATAACAAACATCTAAATCACATCATCTAACAATAAATCATAAAGGTAAATTCCTAATATATTATTACCAAATAGATATCATTGTATACATTGTAGTTCTCAATTAGTCGTAAATTATATGGTTATATGGTAGAGGAATGCAATAATGCAATTATATTTTATAAACAAATAAAACACTGCTAAAGACAGTATGGCCGGATTGCAAAGTTAGTTTTTGTCACTAACTGGGTCAAGGTCAGGTTAAATGTTATGGCATAAATTGAAAGGATTTGTCAGAGGCAACCAATAAGAAAATATTATGTTTCTACTATGTATATAGCTCCTCAGATTTTGGTTCAAGGATACACTTAAGCAAAATCATTAACTAGGTCAAAGCCCTAGGTCAAGGTCACTAGGTCAAATGTTACGAGATAAATTGAAAGGTCTTGTCAAAGGCAACCTACATGTATAACATAAAGTTTCTACTGCATAAAATTCATTAGATTTTGCTTTAACTAGAAACTTCAACCAAAATCTTTAACTATGTCAAAGTCCAAGGTCAAGGTAAAGTTTCTTAGATTTTGCTTTAACCAGAAACTTTAACCAAAATGTTGACAACGGATGACAGACAGACGGATAGACAGACAGGCGGACATCGTCAATCTATAGACTGGAATTGCTTTGCAATCAAGCCAAATACTTTTTAGATGGGGGCATTTTCAATGTCTAGCTTGTCTTCGGGCCAGTGGTTGAATTTTTTTGTAAAGACTGGTGGACAGTGATTTAAATCATAATCTCTTAATTCTGTTATTCAGGCACAAAATGTTCTAATATGCTGCTATTTACTGATAGTCCTAACCCAAGTAAGGATCGATTTATCAGTCAATTATACATTATACTGCCGTCGACTTACTCGAGTAAGGACTATCGGTCAACAGTAACATAATAACCGTTATATTACACTGCCGTTGACTGATAGTCCCTACCCGAGTAAGGATTATCAGTCAACAGCAGCATAATAAAACGGTCCAAGCCCGAATCACAAAATGAAATTAAACATCATCAGATCATTTTACATTTTTTGTACATGTCCTACGTGTACTAACCTACCGTTGAATTTCCAGAATACCGGGCCGTACGTAGAAACGTACGTCAAACGTTGATTGTTGGATTGAATGCAGAGGCTCTGACAGTAGTTTGCGATTCCTTCATTATGTTTGGACCATGTTTGTTGTTGTTTTTGATACGTACTATATACGTCCCTGGTACCATTCATCAGTACATGTACATGCATGCCATGATGCAACAATTCTACCATGCACATCTTGCAGATTCTTGGATACCTTGCTGTCAGTACTGACATTTACCAGTCTGTTCTTCAATATGTAACACGGCTATGATCATTCTTCATCAAAATCCTGACTGTTTCGTGCATTTGATCAAGGGAGAAATATAAAACCTCAAGTTTTACTGCTACAAAAATTCGATCGTAGTAATGTTTTGAAACCGAAAGTAGACCTAGAACATTCCGAATCCGACAAAATGCAGAGCTATTCACATAAAAAAAGGGGGGAAAATAAAATAAAGAGAGAGAGAGATAAAGCTGTTTTATTATCATCATTATGCAATATGTAATTTCTCGGTAGTGAGTGAAAAAATGTACATGTATGTCTGTGTTTGATTGGGGAGAGGGGGGGGGGGGGGGGGGGGGTGACCCATACCACGTCTAAAGGCGAAGGAGAGGGATCACTTGTCTAATTTTATATTAAAACTATCCTAGAATATATCTTATTTTCTAAAATTTGAGGAAATTAACCTCGACTTATCGTCAAAAAATTACAGATCCGTGGTTTGCAATAATAGAAAACGAAAATGAATTTTATCGTCACTTTATGGTGCAAATGATGCTCGTTAGACAATCAAATTGAATCAGTTGTACATTTGATGCCTTCAAATGAAAAACAATTTCGAAATAATATATTTATTAAAAGAAATAAACAATAATAATAAATATTAACGCAGCCTCGTTTTGGATTTCGGGTAAATACAATTATTTAGGTTATTCCGGTGAAATTCGGAAAGTTAGGAATTTTAGGTAACATCGGTAAATTTAGGGCGGAATTTTGCCCGAAGTTTCCGAATTACCAGTTTTTCCTAACGAAGTTTCCGAGGTGTGCCCGAAGTTTCCGAAAAACAGTGTGTAAACTACTACGATCACCACTGTAAAGGCAAAATCACTCGAGCGGAAAAAGTAGGTCAAGGTCATTTTATGAAAGTTTGATCAAAGATACATCCAATATGCAAGTTTGGTACATGTAGCACTTATACTTTGCTCAATATTGGCTTTTAAAATCGAAATCACTCAAGTGGAAAAAGTAGGTCAGATGCTGCATCCGATGCATAGGTCCATCTCGGCATCCAAAGATGAATCACTTGTGCAAGTTTGGTTACTGTAGCATTAGTACTTTGTCAGATACTGAGCTACCCCAAACTTCTTATCCAAATCACTCAAGCGGAAAATGTAGGTCAGATGCTGCATCCGATGCATGGGTTCACCTCAGCATCCAAAAATGAATCACATGTGCAAGTTTGGTTACTGTAGCATCAGTACTTTGTCAGATACTGAGCTACCCCAAACTTCTTAACCAAGTCACTCAAGCGGAAAATGTAGGTCAGATGCTGCATAGGATGCATGGGTTCACCTCAGCATCCAAAGATGAATCACTTGTGCCAGTTTGGTAACTGTAGCATTAGCACTTTGTCAGATACTGAGCTACCCCAAACTTCTTAACCAAGTCACTCAAGCGGAAAATGTAGGTCAGATGCTGCATCCAATGCATGGGTTCACCTCAGCATCCAAAGATGAATCACATGTGCAAGTTTGGTTACTGTAGCATTAGTACTTTGTCAGATACTGAGCTACCCCAAACTTCTTAACCGGATGCGGACACGGACGCGGGGGGTTATAGCTTAAGCTCACTCAACTTCGTCGAGGTGAGCTAATGAATGATAAAGAACCATGTTTTTAAAGAACCATATTTTAAGCCCCCTTAAAATGTTCATCTGCTGGTCTAGATCAATTTTACAAATGCTTCCGTGTTTCCACTCGCCTTATACTACCTTTTTTGGCAATCATCAAACAGAAAGTTTTGTAAGATATTAGATAAGATAAACCATCATAGTCAAAATAAAAAAAGAAGGATCTTTTTTTTTATTTTATATAATCATATTTATTTTCTCTCTGCTCGCACAAAAAGGCTCTGCCTTGATTCATATTAGTATAAAAGAAATCTGTTTTCAAAACTTCTTACCCGGACGGACAGAGAGACAGACAGACAGGGTGATTCCTATTGTGAAACTTCGTTTGAGGGGGGTATAATAAAAACATCTTGTACTCATTTAGAAAGCGAGTTGCACATCCCTTCTACATAATTATTATTCGATAAATGTTTGAGACATATGCCAACCATTACTTGTTCAGAGTTTCCTTTCTTAATCTAACAAAACAATGAAGTTATCGTCTATAACCCTACAAAGCTTTGACACAAGCACAATTAGAGTTATGCCCCCTTGTAAAATCAACCAAAAGACGAATGTGATCGTTTTTCATTTCAATGTAACAATGATTATCTTCAAGAACATAAACAATTTAGGTATAAATGATCCAACTTCCTTTAGCTACCAAAACCATTCCCGTTCTCCTTGAACTTGGACATAGTGGCCGACAGTCACGCCGACATTTTCGGCGTGTTTGAACCATTTCTCTTCTCTGAACCACGAATTCAAATTATTTTCACAATATACCTCATTGTTGAACGCTCTGACAGCTTCCATGATGCCGTCTGCTACTTCTTAAAGTAAATATATAATGTGATATATTCTTTTCCCAGAAATACAGATAGTTTTATGTTGATCATCCGCGGCGTGTCTTGACTCAAAATGGCGTTGGCGCATGATCGCATCGATAATGACTGAGTTATAACATGGATTCTGATTGGCCGTTACAATCTAATTTACCAATGAAAAATGCCAAGGCACAGGTGTTATCTAACGTCACAAAATGAAAGTACACATACAGAAAGTCAAACAAAATCATGTAAAAACTTATTTATCAAGTCATTGAAGTGATAATGATTTATTTGCACAAGCACGTTAAGTAATAGAACAATTTACAAAGACACAATGCAATGATAATAATTACTTGATGTAAATTTTGCATTCAACCAAGATCAGTCAACAGTATTTTCTTACCAGCTTACTTTTTATAAAAAAAAAAAAAAAAAAAAAAAAAAAAAAAAAATTATAGAATGCCATGTTAGTGTCTTTATGAATTGTGTTTTGACTTTTGTTACGAAAATGCAAGGAACAGCTAGTGTGTTTAGTGTACATGCAGTGTGCGAAACTAACTTTTAAGTCCTATAGACATTTGGTCCACAGTAATTTTAGTTCCTATAGACCTCAGCATTTTCCTATAGACCGAAATAAAAAGGCACAGAAATCAGAATGTTATTGCATTTTATATGCTAAAATCATCTGCCAATCATTTAGTTATATTCTCTCTCAATTTGGTAGACAATTTGTGTGATGGGATTTTCATTTTCAAGTTCATTTTGTTCTATTTCCCTGTCAGATTCACTGTCAATATCTGATTCATCACTAGAACTAGCACATGCCAGGTTTCGTTTCGTGCCCGGGTGTGCACCTTCAACATATTTCAGCCGGTCAAAGAAAGACATCGGGACCAAGACTAGATGACGAAAGGACGATAAAAAACGGAAGTACTACAACACATCAATGTATTACAGGTGCTTAAATAATAATTGGTTGTATAAATAGGCTGGATTTAGGCCACGTAAAAATATTTATATCCATTCACGTGTAAAATATTGAACAGAAGGCGTCCTAACGTTACCGTAAATATGGAACTTGCTGTGATTACAATTAAATATTTATCGGGTACCTTTTGGATAATTTAACTTCTTTTATAAGTTCGATTAGCTGGTTTTTTTCTGCAGTTGAAATAAAAACTTCTCATCGGCAGCGGTATCTGAGAAACGACCGATTAATTTTATATGGCCTTACCTGCTCTTGCTAAGCTATTGCTGTGCGAAGAGCAAACATTTACATGACTCGGGTCAGTTTTCTTATAGACAAGTCGGTCTACCGAGTTTTTTATCTCTATAGACCGACCAGAATAACTATAGACATTGTCTATCGGTCCACCGTTAATTTCGCACACTGTACATGTATATGCTGGTAAGTGCATCTCATACGGTAATGCACTTGCTGTGTGTTGCAAACCCTGTAACAAAACACAAAGTGTACATTTGTAACATTTTTTCTTGTAAAGTTGTATATACAGGCTGGGGAAAACTTCAGATCCAGCTCCATGAAGCTATCGTAGGACTAATTTTTGGGCCATATCAATAAATTTATTGATAAATAAATTATTAAAATAAATTAATAGTTAAGAAAAATGAATAGAGAAATAAAATAAATCTTTTGTCTATTTATATAAGATACAAATGTACCATATGCAGACAATCAGTAAATTCTGAAAGCCCACTACCAAATTTACTCTATATAACCTGTCTCTTTGTAGGCCTAAATTTCAAATGTCATGTCCCCCATCTAAATGTTGATGGATTTTCATGTTTTATGTATCAATTTATAGGAAATTAAATGAACTTTGAAGGAAAATTATTTCTAGAAACATCAAACAAAGTTATCTGATAAAAATTTTGAATCTAAAATATGCAATTTTTTACATTTTTAGCTCGCCGGGACGAAAAAGTCCGGAGAGCTAATGCCATACCCTCGTCATCGTTGTCGTTGTCGTCGTCGTCGTCCGTAGACAAAACTTTAACCTGGACTATATCTCTTGAACTATAAGGGGTAGGGCTTTGATATTTCACATGTAGATACCTTGTGAAGAGACCTTTCATTTGAGACCATGACCTTTGACCTAGTGACCTTGACCTTGGACTTTGACCTACTTTTCAAAAACTTTAACCTGGTTTCTGACAAAAACCTGTATAGGCGAGCTATGTAATCTTTGATTACCCTATGTTTGTTTTCCCTATATAATCTATAGTAAAAACCCCAATGATCTTCAAACATCATGTCCCCATCTTTAAATTAATTATTTTTACACCAAATATATACCATTTTGTAGGTTTATATATGTACTATCTCAAAAAATTATAATGGTGATAGTATTTTTAGCCATTAAAGAGAGACTTACAAAAAACACCTCAAAATCGTTCAATTTTTATAAACAGCCAGGAGACATGAAATTTGATAGTGAAGCCGTCCCAAGATACTTTATGTTAGGTTATATTTTGTATTCATTACTGACAATGATAACCCTCGGTTTTTTCGATAATCTTTGCACTAATGTTTAGTAAAATTTGGCAGATCTTTTCTATGAATTGAACAGTGCAATGTTATCAAGAATCGTACATGCAATTTTGTTTAGGAACTTGAATGATTTTCGTTGCGGGAAAATTCCGGCCAAATTTAAATGGGCAAAATCTGACAAATTGGCCATTTTCATGATCCGACCCTTCATCCACAATTCGGGTTAGCCATATTGCCCCCTCTTGTTTTGAATAACTAATTGTAGGTAAATTGTTTTATTTAAGTTACCCAATGCTTTGATATAGATTACTTTGTAGAAAAGGAAGATGGGAAAGGGAAAACTTTCATATATTTTGAACTTTATCTCCATTGCTGATGTACAGATTTTAATGTTATACTTGTCAGCCAGGGGATCTTATTTGCTGATCGTCGACATATTTCAGATTTCTCTGTTGGTACTGATACACTGAATTTCTTACTGGAAGCAATATACTCAAGGGTCTCTATAATTTATCTCATTACACTGATTAAGTTGTTCTAATTATATATGTTAACACATTCACTGTCAGATTTTCAGTATTCTTCTAGGGGAGGGATGTGGTCCCAGGGCCTCTTGTTTTACTACTTGGACATTTGATAGGGCTTAAAAGTCTTACATTCATGCATGATTCTTTGTGAAAAGGTCTTCTGATTATGGCTATGTATATATATGAAAACATACCGGTAGCTACTGAGTACTGATGGCATAATTGTTTTTAATAAACACATCTTTCCAACTTAAATTTCAGCATACTTCTACAGCAAAGATGATGCCTGGTAACTGAATGATGAATAGCAGACATTATGTTGAGGATTTTGAGAAAAAAGAAGCCACAAAGGTATTTTTTGCTTGCGATATCACTGTCATTTTTGGCTGGCATCGTACTTATCTTCTACGTGGATGATAAACCAGGAACATCCTATTTCAACAATGAATCCTTGAACTACAAAAAGTTTCGGAAGTCCATCCAGTCAAACCTACAAGTCTTTAACAACATTTCATGGGGTGATTTTTTGGCCAAAGATAATGATGGCACTAAGAGGAATTCTTCCTTTGTTATGAAGTATAGAGATGATGACAGGAAGGCAGTAAATAAATCATCGTTAATTGTGAATTACAATGTTCATATCTTTTACTACCCATGGTACGGTACACCAAAGATTGATGGTAAATATTATCATTGGAATCACCCCTATTTACCTCACTGGGACAAAAAGGAGAATAAGAAGTGGCCAAATGGAAGTCACGTACCTCCACACGACATCGGAGCCAACTTCTACCCCAAGCTGGGTCCCTACAGTTCCAAGGATCCCATGGTTTTGGATCAGCATATGAAATGGATCCAGATGTCTGGAGCAGGTAATAATAATATAAATCAATAAACCTGTTTATTGAATATAAGTTGAAGCTTTACATATGATTTGAATATTTCACAGAGTTGTGCCCAAGTCCCAAGGATGTACCTTGACCATTTGAATATTTCACAGAGTTGTGCCCAAGTCCCAAGGATGTACCTTGACCTCGGAATTAGGTCACTGCTGAAGGGTCAGGGTCATAGTGTAAAAATATTGACACCCTTGTATACATTTGAATGATATTTCCACAAAATTGTTGCCTAAGACCCAAGTGTGTATCATGACCTTGAACCATTGGTCACATCTACAAAGTCCAGGTCACAGTCGAAAGAATTTTTAAAATCTTTTGTTTGCCAAAAAAATCTTTTTAACCTCTGCGTGAATCTGAGGTATATATTTCTAGGATATTTACCTGCTACGTAAAGATCCTTTTTGTAAGTGTAGTGTTACATTAGAACATACATTCAAACAATTATTTTCCAGTACAACATGTGAATTTTTTCTTTCCATGAAGGTAGTATTTCTAGTTTTTATGTTTTTTTTTTGTTTTTTTTTTTTTTGGTCAGGAGTAGTTTCCGTTTCCTGGTATCCACCTGATGATGCCGATAATGAAGGTAAAGAACCAGACCAACTTGTTCCTGCCATCATGGATGCTGCAAATAAGTATAAGCTGAAGGTGAGAATTAATACATTTTATGACAGAAAATTTTTTATTTCATATACGATAAGAAGTTTGGAATTAGTTTACACCATACATTCTGGACACAACAATAGGGAGAATTAAACTTTTCCAAATGAAATTATAAATTGCCAAAAGCAATTCATTAACTAATGATGTTCACACTTGCTGTCTTTTTACTGTAATTGTTTGCTCTACTAGCCTTAGCAAAGGGTGCTGTGCTCATTTAATGAACAAATGACAAATACAAAAGGAGACAAGTATTATATTAAGGAGAAGAGTGTTATATAAGCTTTTTGGCTTTCTCTCCTATCCTTTTTTCATATGATGTTAACTACTGTTGGAATATTATATTGAATAAATATTGTTTAAACTAAATGCAGAACAAGAAGTAAAGTACAATGAATTGTGGACATATTTGTCATTGCTTATACATTTTTCACACGCAATCTCTCTCTTTTTTCAACTGTCAAGGAGGGAGATCTCCCTCTTTTTAGAATTTCAAAGTTGACAGGTACATGTATGTGATAGTGTTGATGTCTATGCGATCAAGTTCTCCATTAGCCTGGATTTATAAAATGGAGTTTGAATTCTGGGGTAGGGAAAATGTCAGCAGTGTAAAAATTGTTGTCCATGCTATTTCTTGATTAAATATGATTTGTGATTGGATGAATGAATGTGGCCCACACTTTCATCCATAGGTTACCATAGTCAAATGGAAAAAGAGTAATTCTGTACTTTAATATTTTGTCTTCTAATAAGTTTCCATGGTATTTTCAATAACATTTCAGGTAAATTTCCATATTGAGCCTTACAAAAACAGGAATCCAGCTACGCTCAGGACTAACGTTCAATACATTCTGAAGAAATACGGTAAACATCCTGCATTTTACAGACACTATAGCAAAAGCAAAAAGAAGCATCTACCATTGTTTTATATTTATGACTCCTACCAAACTGCCGCAAGTGAATGGGCAAAGTTATTTAAACCAGGGAAATCAGGGAGTATTAGAAATACAGATTTAGACGGGATGTTTATCGCCCTTCTTGTAGAAAGGCAACACAAGGAAGATATTTTTAAATCAGGGTTTGATGGATTTTATACATATTTTGCTTCCGACACTTTCACTTATGGCAGCTCATGGAGAAATTGGAGAGAAATTCAAAAATTTGCACGTACCCGCAACATGGTTTTTATTCCTAGTGTGGGACCAGGATACATTGATACAAGAGTGAGAGCATGGAATGGCAGAAATATTCATGATCGACAAGACGGAAACTACTACATAAGTTATTTGAGGGCTGCGTTAGATGTAGGATGTAGTTTTCTCTCCGTTACATCATTCAATGAGTGGCATGAAGGTACACAGGTGGAGCCAGCTATTCCAAAGTCAGACTCAGCAAACAAGTATTCGTACCTAAATTACGGAAAAGAATCGCCTGAATTTTATTTACATCTCACCAAGAAGTATGTTATGAAAATCGGCACTGCTGAAAAGTAAACTAACAAATATATATACACCAACCACAAGTAAGCAATAATCTCATAAAAGCAATAGATTTTGTTAGTCTTTGTGATGATCTTAGATTGAATTCCTTTTTTTATTTTTTGATATTTTTAATAGAATAGATATTTTTCATATACACGCGTACTTGTGTGAGAGTTAGATCTTATTTTATGTTACATTTCTAGATTATTTATTCGTATCAAATGTTTGAAAAGAAATTGACATCTTAAATCTGAAATCATAAAATGAAGTACATATTCATATTAAAAAAGTTGTTTTTGGTTTTTTGTAACTGATGAAAATATATTTTGTGTACCTAGAGTTATCTTTCTTTGTCTCCATACAAATGATGAGAAATTATTTATAATTGTAAATTTAGTAAAGGTTATGTATTTTCCTAGAGTTATCTTTCTTTGTCTCCATACAAATGAAGAGAAAATATTTATAGTTGTATTTAGTAAAGGTTATGGATTTTCATGCTCTTTGACTCAAATTTCTTTTGAATCAGTTTTTATGATTTATTTCAATATTTGATGGAGGGGATTCCTAATTATTTGTAAAATTCCAAAAATATGCATCATGCACACAAAGGAGCTCGAATGATAAGTATGGAATTCCGCCCAGTTGGGACCGAAAATTTTTTTTCCTCATTAAAAGAAATTAAAACTCTGAATTCGGTAAGATTTTTGCTGAATTTTATGAAAATAGTAATTTTTCAAACATGCCACCTATATTTTATGTATAATTTGGGTAAAAACAGTCGATTTTAACACTAAAGCCTATGGAAACTGGAAAAGTTTTTTAGAGTATTGTTCCCCACCTTGCTACAGGATTTCCTTTTAATAGAAGCTTTAGTTTGACAAGATCTTCCAGCATGGCGAGTAAGATCCTGTAGCAAGGTGGGGAACGATGTCAACCAGGCGATCGAAATATAAAAAAAAGGGGGGGGGGGGGTGAGAAGGCTCAAAATCTAGAGTAATTATACATAAATCTATCACGTTTTCTTTCAATGGTTTTAGAGTGATGATACTTTGCAATTATATCTAATATATTAATTAATTAATTAATTATTTTTATGATGTCATTTTATGGTTTGGGTGAGTAGTAAACATTTTGCGACTACATTTTTTCTTTTGAGATATTCATTCAAACACTTCCAACAAAAATTACTGTTCTCGATTATATTTTATTTTCCTCTATTTATCAAACACTCTATTATTTGTTTTTTTACGAATAACCATGAAAAATCTCTTTTTTCGATAGTTTTTCGCTTACATGTAATACTATCTTTTCGTAATGTAAACGCACTAAGCGCATTCATTCATTATGAACTATTGGGAGTATAGTGAAGAACCAAAAATGTAGTTCTGAATACGGAAAAGAAATACTAGTTTTTGAAGGAGGACAATAATTCTACCGTTTATTAAATCACTTTATGTATGATAACTTAGTATAACTCAGAGTAAAACGATTTTCTCAATTTCATCTCATCTTATTGATTTTATAACGTAATACCATGGACTCTAAATTGTGGACCCCGCGTTGCTTTGATTTCGAATAGATACCAAGTAGGTAATGTCAATGATAAAAATTTGAGTGAATATTAAAGATTATCAGTTTTTCTATCCATAAATATATATTTTAAACCTAAAGATAGTTTTAGTAACCCTGGAGGAGATTTTATTATCTGGGCGAATTTCCCGTCAATTCGTGCGAGGTCCTTGTGTTGATGAAGATGTGGTTCATGTTTTTCCTTCCTGATTTATACATATAAACGTGGTCCTATTATTTGTGTATCTTATTTTTATGAGGGTTGTTAATTTTTGTAATTTTTTTTAAATCACATAAGATGATTTGTGTATTATTTTTGAGAATTACATATTTATATCGTGAATGAATAAAAGTATGTTCTTTTGTCTTAAAAAAGGTCAAGAGGCAGAAAACTTAAAAACATTTTATGTAGCTTGTTTCATGATATAATATATGTAATGCAGTATTTGTAGCAAACCATATCTCAAAATGGATGTCATATCTCAATTTCATGAGTTGTTTTACAAGGTACATGTATAGTGTGGGAAATACGTTGATTGGATATATAAATTTATTTTTTTTGTGTTGTACAATTATTTATCAGTTATAATTTGTTCTGGGTTGTTTTGTTATTGCATTTCTGTACATTCCTTAACATTTTACATTTTATGAGAAGAAATCCTCTTTGCCCTATCTAATGGTCTCCCTGTCATAATACTTGTAGATCTGTATAGAAAATGTTTATGTAAGAAGTTACAAGATTTTTCATCGTTACTTCCATTCATTGATATTGTCATCATGATCGTCCTCAACACCATCACCATCATAGTGAAATGATCAATAATATAATTAGAATTCTAATTCATTTCGTTTGCTTCACGCATTCTGATTGGTTCACAGGATTTCAACAAGCATGTATAACGACGATATACATGCCGCAAACCGACTCACTTGACATACTTCAAAATGTATTCCTACGTAAATTTGCACGTTACAAGCTTAAGCGCACTTTTTGCGTATGATGTCATGCTTCCCTTTGTTCTTCGCTCCTGTGACGTCATACTGTGACGTAAAACTACAAGGTATGAGCTTGTAAATGGCGTTCTCCGCATGTAAACAACAGGACAAGTAAGTTTATTATTGATAACACTTTGATTTTTCGCCATTGTAATAAATACGAAGCAGTTGTATTTCATATTTTTCAGCGCAATAATTCTGTTGGTCGTTATTAGTCCTCCGTAGTAACGTCACCTCTAAAGCGATGCGTGAGACCCTCTGAGGGGTATAAAAAGTTTAAATATATCACATAAAGTAGAATAGGGATAAACATACAGTGTTTTGTGGTTCCGACAGGTATATGTTGGATATACTGTTGGAAACGCAGTTATACCGTCGGAACTTGATATATAAAGTTATCAAAATAGAGACTTTTTTACAACTGTGATCATGTTAGAATTAATGTTGTTTCCTTGAACACTAGTAGAGTGTGATGAGTGACAGTAAATCTTTAGCTAGTGAAAATGCCATCAGTTTTACAGATTTCTTGTTTTGTGAGGAGAGTGTGTAATCTCAATTACAAATCATGTCTTTTGCAGATTATTTTTAAAAAATATCTGTAGAAAGCACTTTTAATTTTAATTCCAAATTAATGTCTCTATAATGATAACATTCTAATTTTTATGGCACCTCATGTGTGGATGACGTATAGGGAACACTTTCCATGGTGTCAGTCTGTCAGTCTATCTGTCTGGTAGTCTTTATGCATCTTAAACATGTCGCTCTAAACTTGATATGGATCTAAATGCATATATCTTTCAAACTTGGCGAAATTGTCAAGAAAGCTGAGATGGCACAATGCTGTTTTGAAAGTCTTGACTGCCAGGTTAAAAGCTCATTTTTCTGAGGTATAAACTATTGAGAGGACACTACTTGAGTTGCACATTTTCTTCATTCTCATTACCTGAAAGGAAAAGACATGATCGTGATTTCGTATATGTACAGACCCAGAGATGACTTCAATGTGATAAAAGCCTAGCATATATGTTCCTTGACTACTAAAATGGCAGTAAAATATGATCTTTCATTTTTGTTTTGTTTTTAAATGTTGAAATGTATATATGTTTGGCCTGTTATCTTGTTGTTTGCTTCAAGATTTTCTTTTAGTGTGTGATTGTTTTCAATCTACAATTTTGAATGAACCAGTATAGTGTACAGGGATTTCATTTGGCTGTAGCATTGTATTTGAAAATCTGCAGTAACTGTTTAGATAATGCGCTCAAATATGATATCCACCGATTGAAAACAAATGTTTGTTATCTTGAGACAAATAAAAAACGAAATATACAGAAATAAAGATATTTATCTTATTTATTGATAATTATTAAACTAAATAAACATAGTTTGTAGTTCTTTCTGGTGATGATTTGACTTAAACATTAAGGTCCCACATATATAGAGGTGTTTCCCATGAATTTATGATCAGTAAATAATATTATGAACATCTACCCCTTGGAAATACTCTGCATCTCTACCTTTGCAAGAATGCATTGTATGTTGACTAACTTTGAGGATGTGAGCTCCCTACGTATCAACTGCTATCATACAGACTAATAATTTCTTTTAAAGAAAGTAAAGGATAATGTTGGTAATGATGTTTCCTTCAACAATAATGAAAGGGGGATTTAAATTATACTGCAACCATATTGTCTGTCCATTCATTAATATGTTTTGCTCACTTTCATTTCAAAGTTTTGGTATACATTGGAGAGAGTATTTGAAAAATCTATTTACTTATGAAGCTGAAGAGGACGCATTGTAGGTTTCCTGCGTGTGTGTTCCACTGTTAACGGTACAATGTACCTTTTTCTGGGGATCCATACTATCCATCACTCTCTCTGACAACAAAGCCACGTTATGCCCAAGTTCAGAGTCGTACATTGATTATGATTTTCAGCACACGCTCGGAGTCATCTAGGACTGCTTCAGGGTAGAATTCCGTATTGATACGGACTATATCTTTGAGTTCAAGTTGGCTCCGTGTCATGTAGAACAGAAAGACAGACGTTCTATCTCGATAAATCAATGAATAAACTGATTTTTTGTTACGACAGAACGCATTAGGTCTTCCATATTTTGTTCGGCCACAGAGTTAAAGTAAGGGATTCTCATTGTACTTGCTGGAGCGTCTGGTCAAGACTAATTGCCTGGTTTGGTTAGACAAGGACATTCAAAATGACAAATGCCATTGTCCCTCTGTAACAAATTATCACTAAAGCTACATTGTATTGACGCCGAGCCTGGATATCCCGTAAGATGAGCAGAAACACAATGAAGGGATAAAGACACTCCTTCGTCAAACTTGGATTCCCTTCACGTTCTGTCGAATCGTAGGGCATCATTATCACTGAGCGTGAAGACAGACAAAAATTAATCAACGGATTTTCATCAAAATGGCAAACAGCCTGAGTAAATTATAGGCGTATAAGAGGTCAATAAATTCAGATAAATCTTAAGGGTTGTGAATCCATATGATTTCGGTAAAATCCACGAGCTGTTGCGTGATGATTGCTCGTTTGTCATTGGCACATTATAGAAGCTAGAGTTGATCAGATGTAATCTATCTTGGAGCTTTTCACTGAGTAGCATGTTATTTGAACAAGGGGAAACAGAACATTGTAAATACTTATGGAAGTTGTTATTGACCGAGTTTGGAGTAAATGTGTATTGTTACCCTTCAGTGCAAACAATTAAACCATCTTTGAATTGGAATCATTTTGGCTTGTGTTAGGGCGTATATAAATCTTCGAATTGTACTTGGCCTATCATGCCGTGTTTAAGTGGCGCATACGTCTTTGCATTGTCCATATCACAGTAAAATCTGGTTCAAGTAGAATTTATAACTCGAATACGAATGCATACATTAGCAAATTCCACTTTAATAAAATTGACAACTGCAAATGAAAATAAGAAAAGTAGGGATTCAAACGTTGATAATGATAATAAAGAATTTATGTGATGAGAAAGAAATACATATAAGCTTTTAAAGCATGCTAAATTGGCAATGTTTTCACTGATGTTCCATCGCCGAAGGTTCACCAATGTCAAACTGAAAAAGTGTGAACAACTCATGATGTTTAGACCCAGTAAGTCTGTAAGGCACATTGTTGAGGCCGTCCGTTTGAAAGCGTCTGTTAACATTACGAAGAAGGTTCTTCCTGAAAAGCCAATAAAGAAAGTAAACAGACTTTAACCATACATTATTATGAGTTAAAGAAGATCGTGACGATAATCTCAACAGCACTCACAATAGAGCACCAAATTGAGCATTGACGGACCCTTATCAAGCTAGAGGTGGACCAGGTGCCCGGGAGGAGTAAGCATCCCCTGTTGGCTAGCCGCACAGCCGTCGATGTTCAAGCACGAAAGTAAGAACAATATATAAAATACATGCATTGTACTGTCTGAGGTTATATCTATATAGAAAGTGCTATGGCGACCATGTCAGGCTGATATATCTAGATATATCTATTCATTTATATCACATGGAGACATGCAAATATTAAACAATCCTTATGAGTTCAGATTATTGATCAGTCGCATTATGAATTTGGGAAGATTGGTAACTACCTCTTTTTCCAGTCAGAAGGTTTTTGTTTCCGATGAGGGACCATTTTATACCTAGCAACTGTAGAAGGAGGTCTGAATATCCGCAAATTTGACAGCAAAATTCTAAAATGTTATAAATGACAAAACGCATAAAACATGAAATGAATAAAAATGAAGTTGTGATTTCTCACTATATTTTCATGTGCATTGTTCCGACTAAATAATTGAATATTAGCAAGTATGATTCTGAAAATAAAAATGGTCATGTATATATCATATTCATTTAGTTTATGGTTTTTTAAAGAAATAAAAAAAAGTTTGTATAGATGATTATTTCTTCAAGCTATTTCCTTCAAACAGTTTATCTACTACTCCGTACTTTGATTATATTTTTTTATAAACTTTCTGATTTGTTTTTAAGGCGTATTTCATTAAATTGCCACACCCACCTGTATGCCATGTCGTCGTCCTCTGCGCCCCATCCCCAGTACTGGTTGGAATAACCATTTACCAACACAAAGTGTTCCCTTCTCATATTCAGCACGCCCCCGACGAGAAGGTCATACTTCAATCTAGTAAAATGTGCTCAGCATATATACAGTTCTATATATATTGCTAATAATAAAACAAGCGTGGATCTAGAAAGGGGTCGGGGTAGATTCCCCTTCTGAAGTTTGCAAACCAAAAATCCATATTTTCCCCGTATTAACGTACTATTATGATGAAAATTGTAAAATCTTATGCTTGACCACCATGACAGGCTAACACCCCCCGGAAAAAATCTAGATGATTACACCAAATCAATTACTTAAGATGTCTTTTATCGTAAATTAAAAAGAAAAATCTCATTCACACATTATAAGCAATCATCAACAAAGTGACACTATGGATCTCCGACCTCTTTAGTATATAACCAGGAAACAGACAGATTTACCCTACAAATGAGGCTATTATCAACAGAAAGGTCTATTTGTATTCCTTCCTAGTCTCTGATCAAGTCTTAATATAGCAAAATATATTGCTTCTCTTAATAAGCCATTATGTTTCTTGTAGAAGCTTTCACCACAATCAGCGAACAAAAGTACCGAATCACGGACTAGGCGCTCAATAGCAATTTCCGTTCAGGAGGTATAAATTTCTAATGCAAATTATTTGGAAATAAATTCTACTGTTGCGCAAAAACAATTTATTTTTCATTACGAATTCTAAGCATGTGGATTAATCTGATAATGACCCTTAAATTTGTTTTCTTCGACGAAAAAGAAATTTCTTTTTCTGGGAAAATCTATTGGAATTAACTGGAGGCTTAACTCTGCATTCAAATAACGTTCATATGATATTAGGTATAATTTTTCATCTCCTACGCAATCAGTAAATAGTTGAATATGTAACTAAATCTACATCGCCTTTAGATCAACGAATAAGTGATGAATCATTATACCAATTCAGTAACTTCCGTAAATCTATTTCCATTTTTCATAGAAGTAGACAATTGTCGTACATTATATTGTAAATTGATTAAATTGAAATTCAACCTAAATAAAAAGTTGAATTCCGAGAGGAATCTGATTTTCATTTACCTCTTTCGGAAAAGAGAAATGTAGAATTAAGTTTTCACAATCAAATAGGAAATCTGCGAGATACTTTAAACTTTAAAAGTAATTTGTGAATTAAAAACACATTTCCAGGAATACCAACAATGTAATAAGCTCGAAAGAATTGCCTACTTGTAGTCCATTTCGTCTATAGCAACTGACAGATGAGTCGGTTGGCCTGCGCATGAGTACGGCACCCTGTCATTTTCTGGTATCAGATCGACATCGTGGAAGATGACACATTCAAAGGGGAATAATTTGGCTGCCTCTAGGAAACCTGCATTCATCAACCTGCCTTTGTTAAAGATTGAAGTGCCAGTCTGAAATTATGATAAATGGAATATTAATACTGATAGCAAAACTTGTCAGACAGAAAGGGAAACAGATAACCAAAGAAATGATGAAATATTCCCGATTTCGAACGGAAATCGATACGAACGTGCTTTCTCCGGTGTCATCATTTGCGTGCGAAGATTCATATGTTGATCTAGCGCGAGTTGATTCGAATCTTTTCACTTAACAACCAAATTATCTTTGAATATGTTTGTTTCGTATTTGGTAGACATGTACATGGACTTTATTGCAAGAACGACCTAAGAAAAATAAGAAAAGTACACGGATTTTCTCCTAGACGTTCATGATTGATCACCTGTTCAGCCACAAATATATTAAAGTTTAATTTCTGCGTGTTCAGGAGCTTATGTAGCCTTTCCAGGAGTATAACCAGGTGACGATGCCTGTCTCTGAATGGTATGATTATGGCCACTCCGCCAGATTTGGTCCAGTTGGATGGTGTCCATATGTCCTCCTTTTCAATGATAACTTTTGGTGCTCCTCTGTCTAAGTAATCTGAAAATAGGTTGAAATTGCGAACGAATGTCATATATTTGTTCAACAAATTTATTCTATTCTATAATGATATTCTCCGTATATGTCTGTAGATACGGTTGCTTTTATTCGGTAGGTTTCTATTCCGTGTAAATCGATACGTACTTGGTTGCAAGAACAATGTTCAACTTCACCCTTTTGAAAATGATTTGCAAGTAAATCTATGAGCAGATATTAAAGTCACCAGCGTACATGTATAACAAAAATAATTCGATTCTAGAAAAAAAAATACTGTAGTCGCAATCTATCTATTGAAATTGAGTATTACGATAATTTTCCAGAGTTCCGAAAAGCATCAACAATTTGTTTTGAATCATCATGGCAGCCTAACATCCTCCACTTCTGCCGATAGTATCTCTATGCTAATGTAAAGCCAAGTTTTTCAGTCCTTGCTCTCTCACGAAAAGAAGCAATAGCTGATTTTCCAGTAGATTCATTGGGCGGACAGACAATGGTCAGACATCACAAAATTTGACGATATTTTCATTGTGACGTCAAAATAGAAAACATGACAACGCATAAAGTCACTGCAATCGAATATAAATGTTGCCAAATAATGTGTTGTCTGGTGTCTGTGCATATAAAATCAAGGTTTATTTAAAACGGTCATAAATATTTTCTGGAAAATGGACTATTGACGCATCAGTTCATTCTTACATACTGATACATATATGAAGTGCTTTAAGAAATGAATCTTATATTTTTTCTGTTGATGCAGGTATCACCCGAAAAATTGGACAGAAAACTGCATCAATGCGCGTAGCGCGTTGATGCAAAAGTTTTCTGTCCAATTTTTCGGGTGATACCTGCATCAATAGAAAAAATGTAAGATTAATTTCTTATCATTTAATTATCATCTATTTATGGAAATCAGACTGTTTTCTTGGATCTAAAAACAATCAATCGCCGCACTATATTTCGTAAGTCGGAGGGTTTCGGAGTGATACGTCTGCCAAAACAAGTTATGGCAGCCGCCATGATTCAAACAGCGAACGATCCTCTCTCTATATATTTGGAATAAGGACCAGTTTGAGCAAATTCTACATGCACTGTTAATTTTTGAGTAAGTAGAAAAGAAATGGTACCCTTGAAATGATAATCAAACATCAACCAATTGTATTTTCAGCAACGAGTTCATTCGTGTTTGAGGGAACCCCCGGTTCTTAAAATAGTGCTCCGTGACTCCGTGAAAAATTGTGTTGATCGATGTATCAACAACATTTCTCAGCCAATCAGAATCTTCGTTTCTTGAAAATGACAATGGAAATTAAACGATCTCAAAATCTTAATCAAAATTTTTCGGTTTACCTTGATACGATTTGTCCGTGTATACATCTTTGTACTAGAGGTATTTATATCTTATGTTATCTTTTGACAATGACTATCTTTCCCATTCCTGGATAAGAAAATATAGCTCCCTCCTCTGCCTATGATATCTTCAAATATCAATTGATACGCTATTGGGTGGATAGGAGGGTGTCTCCAACAGAGATGAGATAAAGAAGATCCTGACGACATTCTCAACAGCACTCACAATAGATAACCAAATTGAGCATCGACGGACCCCTAGCAAGCTAGAGGTGGGATCAGGTATCCGGGAGGAGTAAGCATCCCCTGTTTGGCAAGCTTCACCCGCCGTCGATGTTCACGCACGAAAATGAAAATAATATGTACAAAACATGCACTGTCTGAGGCCATTTCTGTATAGAAAGTGCCATGACGACCATGTCAGGGAAAACATTCAAAACACACACAATAGAGCACCAAACTGAGCATCGACGTACCCTAGCAAGCTAGAGGTGGGACCAGGTGCCCGGGAGACAAATGAGATAAAGAAGACCCGGTTGCAGCACCGACAGAAAAGCACCGAGAGAGACTTCTTTCCATGAGAGAGCAAGGACTTATCAAACTCGGCTTTATATGTGTATATACTAACTAGAGGTAGAAGTGGAGCACGACTGGCTTTTGTTGATGCTTTTCACAATTCTGGAAAATTATCGCAATACTTCCGAAAAACACTCATCCAGTTGTATATTGGTAAACCACTGATTTTATGGTGGAGGTTTTTGTTTGTTTGCTTTGGTTCCTGTTTAATCCTGATTTTGTATGCCTTCGGTTTCTGATTTCTGAATGATCAATTTTGTGCTATATACAGGGATATGGTCATTATCCATATTTGTCATTTGTCACTGCGGAAGTTTTTCGATTTTGAAAGGTATTGAATTAGCGTCATCCAATCACCGAATTGTACAGAAAGAAAGCGCATATAAGTCTTGTTTTTTTAGAATTATGAAATATTAAAAGATTTACATTTACATTGACATTCCTCTTTATTGAAAGCGGAAAAGAACGACTCGCTGTTTGTAATAAGTTATATGAAATAGTTATTACCCAAACCATATCCCTAGGGTTATCTTACTCTAAGTTAAATCTTAGGGCTATGTCTGAAAATTTTATTTTAAAGTTTTTTTTCTCAAAATCTGTTGAGAGAATGCAAAGTAGTTTTGAGATATCGTTTCCCTCTGAATTGTATTAGATCGTGTGAGTGAAGGAAAAATATGTCATCAATCATTGGATTGTGGAAACAAAATGATATGAATTATGCCCATTCGTGCAATAGAAAAGCTAATAATATTCTACGATTCCAAATTTTGATGCAATATTCGATGGAAATGTCGTGAATTACGAACAATAAAATTAAAAGAAAAAAAAAGTTGTGGAATTTCGTCAATTTTAACACAGTGAACACTGTGTTTTATGCAATATCCTGATATCGCATCAACCCTCTCAAAAATGTAGTTTGTGACACGAGAAGTCCCAGTTCCTTGCATGCAATATTTAAGGGAAATGTCGTCAATTACAAAAAAAACCCAATCAGGAGATGTGGAATGTCGTCAATTTGTTATCTTTTATACAATATCTTGATGTCGCACCAATCTTTCAAAATAATACAGAAGTGTTCCGTATTTTGCCTTCAGGAAGACAAATTCAAACAAATTTAAATGCTCCAGACACGTGTTTTGGAAGGTAAATCCTCAAAAATGTAGTCTGACAATGTACATTTATCTACTAGAAGTCCCTATTGAACAATAACAACAACATAGAAACAGTGACTAAGTCGCCGTGACAACTGATTTGTATTATAAAAGAGGGAAAAAGAAAATGTAATTTCAAGAGTCATGTTCAAATTAAAGTTCATGTAATTTCAAGAGTCATTTAGCTATCTATCGAATGAATAGAAAATCGATTATAAGAAACGATCTTTCAAATGACGTACAACTTATACCCTTACTTTGTCTTTCGAGAAGATTCTGTGCAAGCGATCGGAATAACTACACCATTTTCACATACAATTGTATTTGGTTAATGCCATTTTATGATGTTTCTTCTTCGCAAATCAGTCTCTTTCGTTTTTTAAAAAAGTTTGTTATGTATCCTTATTGTGTGATGATTCGTGTTTTGTTCTATGTTGCTGCTGCGTAGAGGTCTTACATGATATCTTTTCTTTTGAATATCAGATACATCATTCACAAGTCTCACGCAACACCAAAACTTACAAATTCAATTGTAATTTTGCGTCACTGAATTAGCACAGCAATATCAGATATTGAATTCAGTCATCATACGTCGATCCCAACCCTTAATTCTTGGTAGCTTCTAGCCCCATTTTACAAAGCTCAAAACCGATGAGACCCCTTATTGATGGTATCAATTTCAGAGCATTATTACGTTGAATGAAATTTTAATGAAATCGATCTTCTACTTAATTAAAGATGAAGTTACTCATGAGAAGAAATTACCACTTACATGAAGCGTAATTGGTTTTGAGATCTTTGCTATTAAGTGTGGATTTGGACAGAAACGACGACTTCCTGGTGTCAATCAAGTACTTTATTCTCCTACGATTGTACTCGTGCCTTGCCATCTGCTGATACTTCCTCAGCGATTTGAAGCCAACTGATTCACGTGACACTTTTTGAATATTTTCCTGCGCTCCTATATCTGTTTTGTACACATATTTTTGGCTAGCGATGAACATTTCTAGTACTGAAGAGACTATTGTCAGAATGACTAAAATAGTCAAAATTTGAAGCAGCAGCGGTCGTCGGTATGGTATCCCGATTCTCATTACAAACTAGCATCTTACTTAGCGAACGATTACCTGATTTGATTTGTTCTCAGCTCTGTCAACTGAAATAGATAAGCAAAACAAAATGCAAAAAATATTGTAAGGGATGAAATGGGAGGATTTTACAACAGTCTTTAGACATATTTGTCATACATACATTCATTTTTTTAAATCTCAAAGTCAAAGGAAATGCAATCTTTATTCCTTAGTCTTCAATTTTTAAAAGGCTAAGTATATTCATTACGTTTGTATATTGAATAAATATTGTATGTCGTAAAAATATCTTAAAATGTACATGACTCTGCTGCAAATGCTGTATGCTCAAGAGGCATACCAAGAGAAAATTTAAAAAAGATTCAATCACTGTAAAAATAATTCTGTTAGCTTACGAATATAATTTGTTTACAATAACTTCTCCGTAAATTACCAAAAATTCAAATAAAATAAATAAGCAATAAGATATTACTTACTATTACTCTGTTAAAGAATTAATCCCCGTGTTTTAGGTGACGATTTTCAATCCATCCCCACATGTAAGAGGGGATAAAATTGACCGGCGACGAATAGCGCACTTAATCGAATTTTTTCTACATTCAGAAAACATCAACACTACCAATTTTGTTATCTCTTACGAGCAGAAGCAAAAAAGCATGGCAAAGAAACGATTTCCGAAAGGCATCCCGAGCTAAATTAGATAATTTCTAGCGTCTTCCACCAATATTGTAAAAAGAGTTATGATCGAAGGCGATGACGAGAGAACCCTTTATTTAGAGACAAGGACGGGCACATCACATTTGTTATGTTAGACAGTTTCATGGGCTGTCTTTTCTTTTTCTTGCCAATTATTCCTAGAAGTATTGTAATGAGCAACCGGCCAGGGAAAATTATTATTTCTTGAATCTTCCAACATTTTTTCGTTCGTTATTCATTGACACGGTCAGTGTAAAGACGCGTTCATCTTGTCTACAATCCAATTATTATCGGCCAGGATGAAAGAAAGCAGCGGTATTTGGCATTATTAGTATTATCGATGTCAATAAGGCAGAGGCTTGATTTCCAAAACTTATGTGTTATTGATACATTTACTGTTAGCTTGAAGGACGATTATGATCAGATTGCATCTCAAGGCAAAGATGTCCAAAGACGACAAGATTTTCAGCGTTTTTAAAGCTCAATGTTGTATCACTTCTCGTACAATTACTGAGATCTTGAAGAGAAAATCGTTGCTTGCGAAAATCTTGCAATCAACGGGGTCTGTAATATAAAAATTTGATACCTATTATTTCAAGCAAATAGACGTATATGTATGGTGTAGGATTCTGGAATTTCAGTTTAATCTTAGCCTCACAATACATGTAATGTATCATCTAAAATCAACGTTGTAGATTAACACAACGCTTTAATTTTTTTTGTATTTGTAAGTCCTTTGATTGTAATTTTTGGATTTGTGTTTGACGCATTTACTGACAGACAGGGATTTTTGAGACTCTTTGAACATGAAAAATTAAAGGAAAGTTTTTTACCTTTACATAAAATAAAATTTTGTTCATTTTGAAAGTATTTCTTTAAATTGTGACGTTTAAAGACATCTAGTCTGATTGTGAGTTTTCCCAGAAACCTATCATGAACGTGGGTCCTGTAGCATCATTACTCAACGATCCGGTTACGTCTTTCGGTACATTTTTGGACATAATAACTTTGACACTCTTCAGGCCATATTAAATTGTTTAGATTGAGGATCACTGACGAAGGTTGAGTACCAGAAAAATGCAAGTCTGGTCCATGCTGCAAATTTATCTGTTCTTTAAGAAAGAAGGGGATATCCAACAACACCCGCTTGCAGTACCAACAGCAAAACGAAGGCGTTTGCTGACTCAAACACAATTTCGATGGTAATTCTGTGTGTTTTTGATCCTTCTTATTTTCTTTATTATGCCACCATAAAAGGCAGGTTGTTGAATGTCCGTAGTGACGAGTGATATACTCTATTTCTTCCATGGGTCCTAATTTCAAAAGAAGCTGACAATAACTTTTGTAAAATTTTCAGAAATTCATAACTAGTTTGTGAAAGCGAAAACATTGATCTGGAATTTGCTTGGTAATTTGTTAAATTTCTACCATAAAATTCAAAACGTTTACATGCTCTTGGGTACCGGATGAGTAGTGAAATGTAAATACCATATGACGGTAATCTAGGAGGGTCGTACGTGGAGCTAGGGGAAATTTAGTCGTATTAATATTTCCATTTGCAATTTTAATATTAAGGTCCAAACGTGCTGGTTCTTCGTCTTTGTTCTACATAAAAATACCAGGATAGTCTATACATTGTACAATAGTGCACAGGGTATATTCTCATATATTCTCAAAACAAAATATGAAACACAGGAAGTCCTACTGTTGTTGTGGGTTCTCAACTAATTTACTCTACATACGCTCGTTTTGATGGATACTCAGTACGGCAAATGAGCAACAACAAGCCCGTATGTCGATGATATTCTATTTATTCAGAAAGAAGAAACAGAAGAATTATAGATCTCTACATTAGGAAGTGATTCGCAAGTGACAAGTTCTACCTTTTTATCAGATGTAAAGGGGTAGGGCCATGAATTAAGCCGGATATTTGCCCTTATTTTGAACATTGTAATAAATAGAATTTTTAACTGTGATATGACATTTTGAAACGTTCTCTACTGAATCACGCATCTATCTTTTGTAAACATTGCGTTTATCAATAGCGTATAGCCCATTGAAAACACCAAAATTGGTCATAATCCGCGAAATTGATGCAAAAACTAATTATTTCATAAAATTAGCAATGGCCGCATGCATTAACTATGATAAAAAAGAAGTGCTACATTTTTTTTCATGCGAGCACAAACACTGAACATACTCGGCTTTATATGAGTATAGAAAAAAAAAAAGAAAAAGTTAAAGAAAAAAAAAAAAAGAAGTGAAATTACTTACATTGTTTAAAGTCCCTCTTCAAAGCGAGTCTGCGTTTGTCATCAACTTCATATACAATGTACAGAAAATGTATGCAAAAATATTAAGATCTATTTCTACAACAGTAAGAAAATAGCAATCCATGGAATGCTTTTGTCGCCTGCGAAGCAACTTATTTTTCAAAAGTGGATCAAATATGCTGGCAATGTCCACTAGGTCAAAATTATTAGTATCAATACTTTGCAATCAAAAGATATGGTCAATCTCAAATTTTCATAAATAACGAAGGTCAATCAACCTCAATAATGCTGATAACAGAAAGAAATTTACATGTCAAATATCAGAGCCCTATCAATAACACATCAAAAGGTATAGCCCATCTATATTTTATTCTTTTTTATCTAAAAGGTAAAATATGTAGGTCAAGGTCAATAACTTTTTTTCTTTTTTTTTTTTTGTGGTATGTGTAAAAAGGTTTTAGCACAAGGGATATGTGTGTGAATTACCAAAGCCCTATCAGAAACCAATTAAAAGATTTAGACAATCTTAATCTTTTTTGAAAAGTAGGTCAAATATGTAGGTCAAAGAGTTAAGGTCAAGATTATGGTTTGTGTAGAAAGGTCGTAGCACAAGGAATACACATGTGAAATATCAAGGCCCTATCACGTATCAATCAAAGGATAGAGCCAATTTTAATGTAATTGAAAAGCAGGTCAAATATCTAGGTCAAGGTCATTAGGTCAAAAATCATGGTATGTGTAGAAAGGTCTTATGGCAAGGAATACACATGTGAAATTTCAAATCTCTATCACTTACCAATCAAACGTTATGGGATGTGACAACCAAAGTGTGACATATTTTTTGAAAAATGTGTCAAATATGTAGATCAAGGTATCTAGGTAAAACAAATATGGTATGTGTAGAAAGATCTAATCACAAGAAACACACATGTGAAATATCAAAGCCCTATCACTTTTCAATCAAAAGTGTGACACCAAAAAGTGTGACAGACAGACGGAGAGATGGACAACGGACAAAGTGATCCTTAAGAGTCGCTATGCTTCCAGGCGACACATTAATAAATTCCATATTCATATAGAAAATAAGAAAAACTACTCATGTAATAATAAGAAGAACACGTTGCAATAAGGCAATTCCTGATGGAAAAGTTAAAATTCTTTATTATTACAAGATTTATATACTGACATTTTGAGATAGTTCTCATACTTACTACCCAGTCCTCTTTTTTCGTGCATTTCTGAAATAAGAGTTAAAATGATTACTGGTCGAGCAGATAATTCCGAACGATTTTTGCGATTTTTTGTCAATAACTCGGCTTCTATACGTAAAAATTATATGTGAAAGATTATTATTATATCCTTTTGTCATAAACGTTTTATCTCAGTAAATGAATGCGGCCACATTGAATTCTTCCACAAAAGACAAAATTCCAAGCAATCTTGGTCATATTTTGTCAAAGACGTCAAAATGACGTCACTTCAGGACGTCATTACAGTTAAATGGCAATAATTTGGTGAAATTTTTCTATTCATTAAAAGCGATAAACATTCGTGTATTTTCATGAGAGATATCAAGTATTCCCCATGAAATTATTTCTATATAAAAATCGAGGGCCGATTTAGGGCCCTACCCCTTTAACATCCAAAGATTCCCACGTACAGGACCTATTTGATTGGTCTATCATTTTATATATCTTCACGACTCCCAATTGATTAGATTGTTCGTCACGTTACCGGAAAATAGTTTGAACTGTTACTTAATTCAAAACCTGTTCAAGACTTCACATGTAAAGGGACAACCCGAATAAGTCATGGTTTTGGTGCATGACTAACTCATAATTCAAGGAAGGTTCCGTGATATCGGTCTCTGGTAGAAGTTCATAGGATTGTATAAGGTTGGTGGTAATTAAATATGAACAACTCCATTCTAGCCAACGATCCTCCAACGATCATTGTCCTGAAAATTACAATGTTGGAAAATTATGACAAATTGTAAGTGCATGGATAACACCGCACACATAAGAAAAATTGTTATTCGTTTTTGCAATCTTATAAAATGATCACGAATAGAACAGAAAGAAACAACTAAATGTTATCCATGTATCTAATAAATGAGAATTACCACCAAATGATATTGAGGTCGGGAAGGGTAATCATCTGATTTTTTAGCAATACCCGTCACTACGTAAACGTCAATTCCTTCTCTAAATGGCCCATTACTTATTCTATTGCAGTAGGGCGGCCATATGCCCTTTCATGAATATCTCACCTGCAAAAGTTGTTTTAACGTTGAGAGATATTTTAGTGGAAACAGAAAATTTGCTTAATAATTAAATGCTTTCAAACAATTTCAGTCACAAGCAGCCAGTCGCTTGAAAATGCATTGTGGAATACTTCGATATTCCTTACCGATTTCTTTTCATTTCTTCATTGAGCTCCTCTGGTTGCAGATTTGGTTTTATACACATACGAAAAAGAATTCATGTAAAATCTGCAAAAACTTAAGAAAGTTAACGACTTTAAATATTTCAACGGCACTTCTAGGAATCTTGATGATATTTTGAATATTGATAACCCACATTTTGACCATTACAAAAATTAAATTTATCAACATGAGTTTACACTGAATAAAATAAACACAAATGATATGGCTATTTACACCATTTTTGGATCCTGATATCAAAATCATAACGGAGAAATTCAGACAAAGATATACGACAAAAGAGAAGACTTTGGCTTGAACATGATTAATTTTCCTTGGCTTGATGGCGATGTTCTAGGTCGGCATTTACATCTTTCAGCTCATTAGATACGTAAGAGCTTGCTCCCATGTTTCGAACTTCCATGATAGAAATAAACAAATTACAAAAAAAACTTATCAGTCAAGGTTTAGATATCATAAAGTTCTTTGTGGAAATTTAACAAAAACTATTCTGAACTTTTTTCAATATTTGGGAAAAATGAGATAAAGAAAATTCCAGCATCAGAGTATCTATCATTGGGAATTTCATGGCCTTGATTTTACGGTGACCTTATAAACAAAATCAGAGGGATCAAAGGCAGATCAAACTTCAACAACAAATGTAAGAAAATAGTCGGTCGCTTACTTGACCGAGGATACGATCCTAAAGTCATAAAAAACACTGGGCATGGTGCTAGACCAATCTTCATTTTTGTACCAGTGTCTTTCCCAACGTTGCACACTGGCCTTGCGTGACGACGGGACTCCATGACAGGCCTTGTTCATATCTCGTCAGAGAAGACTAGGTCCTGATTCTCTGTCCTATCTGAAAGGTGGTCAGACTTTTCGGGTTATTGATCTTAAGCTCGCTTCAGCCAGCAGAGCACATACTTTTACATGCATGCCATTGACGTTTTAGGTTCATTCACATACAATCTATGTTTCAAGAGGCCTCTGCGTTTAGCTGCCACGTTTGTGATGTTACTTTACAGTAGGAAGTTTTATGTTTATACAATGATTATGCATCTATGGAGACCGCTGTGTATCCTGATAAATGGGAGGGTTGTGCGCACGTAATCCAAATAACTACACAATTTGATAATAGCAGATAGCAGATAATGAAAAATAAGTCGGCGACGGGTGCACATTGGTCTCCTTCCCTTTATGTGTTGTCATTAATGTTCGATGTTTCTGTACGTCTGTTTCGATTGTTTTGTATGGTGTTCTAGTGAATAGTGTCTTTTTGTTGTTTGTAGTTTTGTCTGATGTCATTTATGTGTCGCTCTCTTGTGGGTTTGTTTCGCTGGGTGAGTGCAGGGTGATCATGCTGGATATCCTTAAAAATCCGTTTTCTTCATAGAACTAAAAGCACATACATAATGTAGAATACGTCACACCTTCCTGAAATATACTGCATACCAAAACTGCGCAAGTCACCTTACAAATTTGGATACATTGCTAATTCTAGCAACTGCTCAACTACAATTTTGTCAAAAAATCATACGTCAACCTCACAGCGATCGAGGAACACGTAGCAAAATATTGGGAAACCAGAATGATGTAACTTATTTTGGTCTGTTAAAAAATCAGAGGATGTTATTGACAAAAAGAAATCTCGACTTTTTCAAGCCAAAACGATTTCTTCAAGGGACTTTTCAAATATGAACACAACGCTTCAAAATTAGTTATCGATTGTCCAAACTCATTAAAAGGTGCTTTGATCGAGAGGGGAAAACTTATATTTGTACATCCGAATCAAAGGGTTTCTTTTCCGCTACAGAATACAAATCATACAAATCATAGACATATAATGACATGTGTATTGCCTTTTCCTTCCTCTTGGACAATATTGATGTAAGATTTGGTGAGAATATCTAAAATCAGGTTGTAGGGATCCCTATGGGTATTACATGTAATTGTGCGCCTCTTGTTGCAGATTTATTTTTATACAAGTATGAGAAAGAATTTATCTAAAATCTTCAAAAGCAAAGAAAATATTATGATAGGTACCTGGATGATATTCTTATAGACAATCCTGTTTTTGAAAAGTATAAGAATGTTAGCTATCCTCAAGAATTGACTCTAGATAAGGCAAACTTTACAAACACAGAAATACCATTTTTGGACCTAAATATTGTTAGTGGGGAGATAAATTAATAGATGTTGAATCCAAAATCATCTCTTTTGTCATACACAATTAATTGTTAATGGAGAGATTCAAACAAGTGTGTATGAAAAAAGAGATGATACGTTGTAAATTTTCCCTGCCTTGACGGTGATGTTCCTAGATTACCGTCATACGGTATCTACATGTTACAGCTCATCGGTATGCTAGAGCATGTACTAATGTTTTGGACTTTCATAGTAGAAATTTACCAGACACGAGGAAAACTTTTAGGTCAAGGTTTTCGCTTTCACTTACTAGTAAAGACCCACTGGAAAGTTTTGTACAATTATTGCAAATTCCTTTGAAATTCGGATCCATACAAGCAACAGAGTGTATTACTTTAGGTATTTTACAGCCTGCATTTTATGGTGACATGATTAACAAAATAGGAAGGATAAAAAGTAGACAGAATAACAGATTATGTTAGAATCATCAAACGCTTTTTTTACTGTGGATATGATCCGTCTGTCACCAGACGGACACTTGGCTTGGTACTGGACCAATCTACAGCCTTATATCAGCCCATTCTTTCTTAAGAATTGCACTCTGACTGACTGTGACGACAGGACTTCATTACGGGCCCTGTCCAATACTCTTTAGGGCAGACAAGGTCCCGACCACCTGTCCTTTCTGAATCTCAGTCGGACTCCTCGGGTGATAACATGCATGAGCTCCCTACAGCCGGCAAAGCACGGACTGCGCCTTCTATTTTTATATCCATTTTCATACCCATTTGTGTGTTTCTTGGGCCCCTGCGCTATGTTGTTTGTTTTTATGTTCATCTTACAGTGAGGATATTATTTTACACCACAATTGTACGTTCTTCGAAATCTCTGGGTAATCGGAAATGTGGGGCGGTTGTGTGCACGTAATCCGGATACCTACACCGTCTGCTACTATCGTTGCAGATGTGGGTGCTGCAATCGAGTGTTGTCAGAGATCCCCTCCTTTCTTTATCAACAAAATCTCTCTAAGAATGATGCCTTGAGAAATGAATAATTTAAAGAAAATTGAAGTGCTCTGGACAACTTCTTAACATCTTGGATAAAATTTCAAAACAATCTTAAGAAGGTGTGTCTATCGATTCTGCCTGCGTTTGAAATAGTCTATAATTTAGTTTGAGGTTTCTTTATTCCAATATAAGCATGTGTAACATGATACAAAGTTATCAATGATCTGTAAAAAAGCTACAAGCTTACATGGAAAACTCTTTTTAAGTAAGATAAGAGAATAATTTTAATTCAGCGACTCGTTTGACGCATTTCCCCGTAATCATGTTTTTTCGACCTATATTTTGCTTGAATAGATACACAAGAAGTTTTGTTTTTCACATTAGTTTACCAATTAGGGTGACGCTCATAGCAATATATTTCTTCTATGGATAGTAAACCGGTATTCAGCATTGATAAAGGGAGCTCATTGCACCTGGGACCGCGAAGCAGCGAGGTGATGATTTGATTGGTTCGTGAGGCGAGTGGAATTACTTGACATGGTGCATGAAAATTGGTTTGAAATTTTCTTCAAGAAGGTATAGGGATGTAACACTACCATATTATTGTTATTTCCGTTCTAATAAATTCTTATTATAGCAGACTACAAGAAATATTTGCTGTAGTATATACCCAGCAAACATGGCTACTAGTATATGGTTCCCATGTGGGCAGAATCTTGGAAAAATGAAAAATTAATATCCATATGGGTCCCATGTAGGGCTGGGACGATACTGCACCCAGCCGATCCGATACGTATCACAATACCTGATATCCGATACGATACGTATCGCGATACAAAGTTAATTAATAAACTTTTTGTCATGTTTATATCTATATGTAAACTGATGACAATTGGATTTAAACTTAAGAACTTGAACATCTGGAAAATTCAAACACGTATGTATTCTTTTCTCTTTTTTTTTAGATTTTAACGTATCCAATGTACAATGAAGATATCGCGGACGTCTCGTCCATTTAAACAGTGTTAAAATTATCTCGGTAATCTTCGGCAGTGTCTCGGTATAGTTTCCGTGGCTTGAGCGACGGACGGCATGTTGACCTTTGATGATAGAAACCATTATTTTTGTTGTATTGGGTAGATTTAGGTAAAAATATGCCATGATTCTAACTATATAATATACTTGCTATTTATTTGTACAACGGATACCTTAACTTAGGTATCGTCGTGGTGTATCGATACTTGGATCGCGAAAAATGCCCATCTTAGACTCAAATGGGTTTCACGTGGACAAAATCTGGGCAAATGCAAATCTTTGACGAATATGGATTTTAAGCCCATTTGGGACCCATATAAGACCTATATATGTACCAATTCAAATGACACCAGACTCTAGAATCCATTTCGTCCTAAAATTCATTGTGTTGATTTTTCTTCAAAATCATTTTGCTGAAATGGATCACATATGAGCCCAATATGCAGCAGTTTCCGGTCCAGCAGGGGCAATAATCCAATGGTATTTACAATTTTATGAAATTCTGGATTTTCATTTATAGATGATTTTAGAACCGCTTTCAAATACTTACAATTAAACTTTCAGCATGGACCAGACATGCACGTTTCGGGTATTTAACCCTCGTCAGTGATCCTCAATCTAGACAATGCAATATGGCCAAAGAGAATGAAAGTTATTATGTCCAAATAATTGTATCTATCAAATTCAGATTCCATATTGTGGACCTAGCTACACAAGTAAGAAAACGAGGAGTGAACTTAATGATCTCTTTCTCCCAATAAATATAAATAACTAGTCCCATTGTTACAATACATATAGCCTATATATGGAACCTATACATACACTGGTTCTAAGACCCATATGTTACCCAAAACAAGAGGCCCAAGGGGGCCACATCGCTCACATGAGGAGACTGTATGTATGTTTTTAATCAAAGTCATTATAAGACCTGAAGGAAATCGCTTTTCATGAAGCTTTGAGAAGGACAACGTGTACTTGTAAAGTACTTGCTCCTGTAAAGTTTGGTGACATTCTGTGCAGTAGTTTAAGAGGATAAGTAAAAAATGTGTCATCCAAATAGAGCCTATGGAGGATATCTTGGATTTCCTATCGGCTCGAAAAACACAAACTTGGTAGAGAGCAATGAGTACTTGCTTTCTGTGAATTTTATATAAATTCTGTGAAGCGATTTCAGAGAAGTCGAAATGTTTCAGCCAATCAGAGCCTGTGGCGGCCATCTTGCATTTCTAATCGGCTCCAAAACACAAACTTGGTAGAAGGCAATGAGTACTTGCTTACTGTGAAGTTTTGTAAAATTCTATGCAGTGGTTACAGAGGAGGAGTCGAAAATGTGTCAGCCAATCAGGGCCTGTGGCGGCCATCTTGGATTTCCGATCAGCTTGAAAAACACAAACTAGCTAAAGGGCAATGAGTACTTGCTTCCTGTGAAGTTTCGTGAAATTCTGTGCAGCAGTTTCAGAGGAGAAGTTGAAAATGTGTTAGCCAATCAAAGCCTGTGGCGGCCATCTTGGATTTTCGATCGGCTCCAAAAAACACAAACTTGGTAGAGGGCAATGAGTACTTGCTACCTGTGAAGTTTTGTGAAATTCTATGCAGCGGATTTCAGAGGGGAAGTCGAAAATGTGTCAGCCAATCAGGGCCTTTGGTGGCCACCTTGGATTTCCGATCGGCTCGAAAAACGCAAACTTGGTAGAAGGCATTGAGTTCTTGCATCCTGTGAAGTTTCGAGAGATTCTGTGCAGCGGTTTGTGCAGCGGTTTCAGAGGAGAAGTCGAAAATGTGTCAGCCAATCAAAGCCTGTGGCAGCCATCTTGGATTTCCAATCGACTCGAAAAACGAAAACTTGGTAGAAGGCATTGAGTTCTTGCATCCTGTGAAGTTTCGAGAGATTCTGTGCAGCGGTTTCAGAGGAGAAGTCGAAAATGTGTCAGCCAATCAGAGCTTGTGGCAGCCATCTTGGATTTCCCATCGGCTCGAAAAACGCAAACTTGGTAGAGGGCATTGAATATTTGCTTCCTGTGAAGTTTCGTGAAATTCTGTGTGATGGATTCAGAGGAGAAGTCGAAAATGTGTCAGCCAATCAGAGCCTGTGGCGGCCATCTTGGATTTTCGATAGGCTCGAAAAACACAAACTTGATAGAGGGAAACAAGTTCTTGCATCCTGTGAAGTTTCGAGAGATTCTGTGCAGCGGTTTCAGAGGAAAAGTAAAAAATGTGTCATCCAAATAGAACCTGTGGAGGACATCTTGGATTTCCGATCGGCTCGAAAAACACAAACGTGGTAGAGGGCATTGAGTACTTGCTTCCTGTGAAGTTTTATGAAATTCTGTGCAGCGGTTTTAGAGGAGAAGTTTCGTGAAATGTGTCAGCCAATCAGAGCCTGTGGCGGCCATCTTGGATTTTGATCGGCTCGAAAAACACAAACTTGGTAATGGGCAATGAGTTCTTGCATCCTGTGAAGTTTCGAGAGATTCTGTGCAGCGGATTCAGAGGAGAAGTCAAAAATGTGTCATCCAAATAGAGCCTGTGGAGGACATCTTGCATTTCCGATCGGCTCGTAAAACACAAACTTGGTAGAGGGCATTGAGTACTTGCTTCCAGTGAGGTTTCGTGAAATTCTGTTCAGAGGAGAAGTCGAGAACGGCAGACGACGGACGAGCGACAGACGACGGACGCCGCGCTATGACAATAGCTCACTTGAGCTTCGCTCAGGTGAGCTAAAAAGCCAACATAGGGTCAATATGGGTACGCCTACATGGGACCCTTATAGTTCAATGTTGCAAATCCAAGATTAACCTCGTATGGGCAGCCCATATAGGACTCACATATAAATCCATATGGGTCCAATATATTTTGCTTGCTGGGTATGTAATTTTCAGAAAATGACAGGTCTTCAGAAAATCAATTTCAGATTATCGTGAGAATGCGTGGCTTACCTGACCATGAATGTGTTGGATAATAGACCACGGGTGATCTCTATAGCACATATAGTGAGAAAATCTCAAGTCATATTTGAAAACATATCCCTCATATTGTAGAGAAAACATTAAGCCATTCTTTTCTCGTGATATAAATTAATAGCAAAATAAATAGGTTTATCCAATAAAAACGTTCATCAAAATGAATACTGTTTTTTTAAGATGGCTTCATCTATATTAATGATTCCGTTTTCATTCTGTTCAATGTTATTGTTGGTATTCATCGGCGTTGTCCTTCATGTTTCAATAGTATTTACCAAGTTCGAGGTTTTTATGTGATTATTCTCGTTGTCCCTGTCTGCCTGTTTACATGATAGTTTTATGTGCTGCTCCCCCTTTTCTCGTCTTATATATGTGCGTTCCGCAGTGAACACAACTAAATCAATATTATGTGAATTGTATAGAGCACAAAAGGGGTAAAACAAGCAGGTTTATTATTCAGTCAGTGTCGGATCCATCCAATAAATGGCGAATGCACGTCACTTGAAAAAAAAGAAGATATCAACATGAACTATTGTGTGAAATGAATATGTGTTTCAACTCTTAACTTTCTAGAAAATTTCTTCACCATCTAGAAAATCAAACCAATTCTAATGCACCAGAAACATGCTTCGGTTAGTAAATCCTCATCAGAGGTATTTGATTAAATGCCGAAGTGATTTTCAGACAAATCCAAATGTTTTAAGTGACGCCCTCTAGTTTTTTTTTTTAGATTTTAATTTCTGCATTTACTCTGCAAAGAGTAAGCGGCTCCAAATTTCCTGTAGGGTCGATTCAGTAGCATAGTTTAAAAATTCTAGGACAAAAATAGCATTGAGCCCCCTTCACACTTTCACGGATCGGGCCACGGATAGCTACGGATTGAGAAAATTTTAAATCCGTAGCTAACTGTATAAATCCGTAGCTCGATCCGGCACTAGTTTTGACGAGTCGTAGCTATCCTTAGCAATCCGTAGCCACCCGGGATGAGACAGAATTTTTTTTAACATCTTCAAAATTTTCTACAACTCCGCTATGGATAAATTTGTCGTAGCGGAGTCGTGGGGATGTCTTAGCAACCCGTAGTTGAGTCGTAACTATCCGTAGGGGAGTCGTGGCAACACGTAGCGCATCCGTAGCAATCCGGGAAAATTTTTAAAAATAAAAATAGCCCTACGACTCTCCTACGGATTGCTACGACTCACCTACGGATTGCTACGGATAGCCACCGATTGTGTCTTTTTCAAATCTATCAGTATTCTGTACGTTTTTCGGTCAATATATGAGTTAATACTACAGCTATTCAATAAGTTAAACGTCTTCAAATTCAATAGCATCATTTAAGACCTGAAAAATTTACAGCATAGACCAGACATGCACGTTTCGGGTACTAAACCCTCGTCAGTGTTCCTCAGTCTAAACAATGTAAAATGGCCAAAAAGTATGAAAATTATTATGTCCAAAAATGTACCAAAAGACGTAGCAGAATGGGTGGGATATGATGCTACAGGACCCACTTTTTTTTAAATTTGAAATTTTCTGTTACAAAATGTCTTGAAATTTCTAAAGCGTGGGTCCTGTAGCATCATAAGTAGTATAAGAAGCCTAGATGTCAAGGTCGGGAAACCGCACGTGCAGCTATGACGTCAGTATTATGACGTCATGATGACGTCAGTATTATGACGTCATGATGACGTCAGTATTATGACGTCATGATGACGTCAGTATTGTGACGTCAAGTATACCATGACGTCAGTATTATGACGTTGTCTTCACTATGACGTCAGTATTATGACGTCGTCTTCACTATGACGTCATTTATTCTGCACCTGCAGCTTTGACTTTGAAACGACCTTTCGTGTCAACGGCACGCGCTGGCAGCTTGCCAGTTAGAACTTTCTAGAACATATGCCTTTGAAACGACCTTTCTTGTCAACGGCACGCGCTGTAGTAGAGCGACCAAATTAAAAAAGAAGCTTAGTTTTCGAGTTTAATCAACACACCTAACACAGGCCTGAATTTGGTCTGAACTTTATGCTGAATACCCCTGCTTTCAAATAGAACTGTCGTAAAGAATATGCCACGGTCAGATTTTGTTTAAATTGGGTAAAAAGCGATAAAATCGTGAAAAATTAAAACGAAATATTTATCGTTTATATCCTCGGTATTCCTATATTTTGTTCTTTTTTGTATAGAAAGTCGTTGCAATCAATGCATTAGATATGTACACATGTTTTATAATTGTTTTGGAGGAAGAATATTTTCTCCTCTCTCAAAAAATTGCAGTTTTATGCAAACTTCTATGAAATATGAAGAATCCGTGTTAATATTTTCTCTAAAGCACAGAGAGCAAATTTTTGTCTCAAAACATATCGACAAATATATGTTTATTATTTCCAATGCCTTTTTATTGATCATTTCTCTAAGGGGCTATAAATAAATGTAAAAACCTAAAGCGTATGTACTTTTGATTTAAGCGGCATTTCACAAATTAGTTTCCGTAGATGAAGATTCGGTCGACCACGTGTTACAGTTTCTATCAAATCGTACCTATCAACCGGTATACATACATATTTTTGATAAAAGTTAAATGCAGAAATGGGTATTACATCATACTGTTTAAAAATTAATGAAAAATACTTCTTTTTAATATGTCGTGGCAAGACCATGTATGGAAACCCATTCGTGACAAGTTGAAATTAAAATACGTGTATTGAAGAAAAATGCATTAAGTTCATATAAAATTATGAAAAGTATATTTTGACGTTTATTTTAGTACCACAGAGATGTGAATATACATGTAAAGTACATTGGTCAGAGTTTGGGCTCTTCGTTATCTGTGTTTTAAACATTACGATATGCCTTGGGTAAACGTTGAACAATTTATCCCTTTTAGCATCTGCACTTACTCTTCGTCCAGATTTGTAACTGTTACAAAATCAAGTGGATGCTTTTCAAGATATACTAAGTCAGAAAACCCCTTTGATGTCTCCGTGAGATCCAATGGAAAGTCCTCAAGGGTCCCGGGGGGGGGGGCTTTAATTCCTAATGCTGTACATAAGCACAAACACCACATTGTCATATGGAATATTGGTAATCTAATTGGGCAGTTCCTACATACGTCTACATACATCAAATAAAAGGCTATATCATGAAGAGGAACCGTCTGTTGATAACGAAAACTTCGCCGCAACAGGAGCCTATAATGTTGGCGCGTCAATGGCCGTATTTCCCAAAGAGCTCCGAATAAAGAAATCAAATTGAAAAAGTGTGAAATGTATGACGCAAAGAAAAGTCGATGAAATGTGTCCAAGAAGAAACTATTCCAACAGCAAAGCATTGATCTTCAACATGTATTAAAGAGTCAAAGATGCGATACAACATAGTAAAGTCAAACTTTTATAACGACGAGACTGATATATTGACAGCTCAGCGTGAGACCTCAGAGAATAGAGTACCCTTTATTGTGTGGTCATTTCTATTTTGATATTGCTAAAGATTTGCTTCTCGGTTGGTAGTTCTATGTGAGCCTCTTTAATTCTTGTAAATGTGGTTGTTTGATGTTCACTATTTGTTTGCATCTTTTCCGTTTCATTTACATAGAAACAATTGCAGAGAAATTTTTAAAAAGTGTCCATTGTAGACACAGATGAAGCATGAAAAACAATAAACAGACAGTAAAAAAACAAACTCAACAAAAAAAAATACAATACTGTTGATAGGCCATCAACGATCAACCAATCAGAAACTAGAGAACCAAAACTAGAAATCAGAGGCTATCCCCCTTATCATCTATTGTCGAAGCAAACTAACCTGACCGGGCGGAGCTAATTTAATCAAGCAATTGAGACGAATTGATACAATTTTAGGGTAGATAGATTATGAATTGCACATCGTAATTAGAGTAAATACTCATTACCAGTAATTCTATATGGCTTTTATCACCTGGTCAGAAAGTAAACTCTTCCGATGACAAGGTGAAAATAAGCTCCGCCCGGTCATGTCAGTTTGCTACGACAATACCTGTAGAACGATGCATTTAAGCTACGTTTTAGCGACAACTGTTGTCACAAGGTCAAACAGAGAAAGAAAATGCCATGATTGCCTGAATGTGATGGGGTCGTATAGGCAGCTACGCTACTTACTTGTGAACCTAAAATGCATTGCATAATTCCATGTTTTGTTGATCATAAAATCTTTGTTATACTTAATTATTTCTAATATTCGGCTGACAAAATGTGTCCATATCACAATGTTTGAAATTACCAGAACATAGATAGTACATAAAAAAAATATTTTTCAAAATTATTGATGTAGATTTGTCGTCTTCTTTGAAATAAAGCGATACTTTTCATTCATTATTATATGTTAAAACTTAATTTAGCCGTAATTATTTAGTTTTACTCCGTATTATCGAGAAAACATCTGCTAGTTTATATTGCAGTGAACTAATAACAAAGTGGGGGGGGGGGGGGCAATTTATTTGCCTGGTACTCCTAAGTTTTTCAATCGATCTCTATCAAACTTTCCTAAAAACACATTCACATATCAAAATATCGTTCCTGTATGTTAATTTTTATCTTCGAATAAACATTCTCAATATTGAAGTGAAAGAACTGAAAATTTCAATTTTACCAATTTATCTTAGATTTTGTGGTCATTCATCCATGAAGTTGAAATTAGAAAATTCAATTTGATCCAAAAATTTTCTTTTGGTTTCAATTAGCATATTGACTTTGATTTCGGTCAGTTTGACTTTTCATTTATTAAAGGATGATAATTTTTGTTAAAATACCTATGATTTTGAATTTTACTAATTTTCCGCTTTTATCTGAATTTACAGTAATTCTGACCATACGATTTTTTTACGACAGGTCAAATATGATGTCCCATGTTATATTCTTTCGTTTAATATAAAAATTAGCCCTGTGTTAGGTGGGTTGATTAAAATTTCAAATTTAGCGACTTGGTTGCTCTACTACTGGCAGCTTGCCAGTAAGAACTGTGTAGAAGTGTCAAGAACATTTGACGGCATAAAAGTCAACCACCTGGAATCCTACCAAAATTATCACTACATCGATATAGTGCTATAGAAAAATGGACGTAACACTCAAAGTCAAATAAAATGTAATCACCTGATCAGTCACATGATCGAATGTTCTTGAATTTTTCCATATGTGTATATATAAATCCCAATTGCCACAGACCTAACATCATTTTGTCATTGACAAGAAAACAAGATGGCTGCTGAAAATACTATTGCTAACATTAGAGAAAAGATCCGGGAAGATGTTAAATCTACCCAGAAGAAAAGAAGAGAAGAAGAGTTTAATAAGCGAAGAAACTTTGATGCCAAAAATACCATGATGTTGTCAAATAAAGAAGACTGGGAGAGAGAAATTAGGAGCAACTCAGAGTCAGCTTTCAAAGCTACCAAGGTTCCAGCCAAAATAAAAGTCGAACAGTGGTTGACCTGTCCAATCTGCAACTCCGAAATTTGCATTCACAACTAAATGGCTTTAAGTCATACTCAAAAACAGCCCTTTTAAGGGCACCCAAACTTTTCGAAAAAGTATCCAAAGTTTCAGACGCAATAAAACTCCTTTGTCTTTTCACTTCATTTTTATTATTTTGAAATAAGTGTAAAATTCTAAGAGTATCATTAGGCATGAAAAGATGCTGATCACGTGATCGAATGTTCTAGAATTATGTGTATATAAACCCAAATAAGTCATTGTAGACAGAAGTCAATGTCATTGATGGTCATACTCAAGGTCAAATGAAATGTAATCACGTGATCAGTCACGTGACCGAATGTTCTTGAATTTTTTTCCAAGTGTGTATATATAAATCCCAATTTCCACAGACCAAACATCATTTTGTCATTGACAAGAGACCGAGATGGCTGCTAACAATACTGTTGCTGATATTAAAGAAAACACCAAGGAAGATGTTGAATCTACCCAGAGTAAATGGAAACCAAAAATAACCAACAGACAAAGATACTTTAATGCCAAAGATGCCAGGAAATTCTACGACATCAATGTCTATAAAGCCTACCAGTCCCGCAAGTTTAGGACTATGGGGAAGAAGTACACAGTCCAGTTCAAGGACATGAGTAAAGACATCACACCCACGGCATTTCCTAAAGTACTGCCTAACATCATGAACACTTTGGTGGACGATTTGAAGAACGAGAACAACATCAAAGATGCAGACTATGTTCGGTCCATTGTACACCACCCTTCTTTGAAGTCCGAAATCTGGATCCCGTTTTCTCAAAGCACGGAGATGTCCGGGGACGCCATTTTGCAGGAAGTCCAAAAGGTCCAGCAATCGAACGAAGACTTCAAGATGGAGGACGGTCAGACCACTATTGATTTATTGCACGTGGAGATGCCCATGGGAAGCGGTGGTGAATCTTTGAAACACTTGCATTCGAATAAAGAAGCTTTCAGAAAAGGGAAGAGATCTATCGTAAGCATAGTAAACGACAAGGACCATATGTGTTTATCCCGAGCCATTGTCGTTACTATGGTCCATACCAACAGACCGGAGAAAGACTCCGAGGAATGGAAAACAGAATGGCGTAAAGTCATACAGCCGAAACTCTACAAATTACAAACAGAGCGAGCCAAAGCTTTATGCGACCAAGCAGGGGTATCTAGTGAACATGGTTGCGGTCCAGCAGAATGGGAGAAGTTCCAGAAAGTCCTGATGCCAAACTACAGACTGAAAATCTACCAACAGAATGCTGTTGCCAAAACTCTGAAATTTGAAGTTCTGTACAAGTAAGTATTTTGTGTATTTTTGGTGAATATAATGTGAATATTAATGACTTTAATTTGTTTGTATTTCTGTCTACTTAATATTTTTTCTCTTTACAGAGGGACCGTAGCCAACGCGAGGATCCAACCAAAAATCTTGCATATCTTGTACACAGACAACCACTACGATGCCATCACCTCTATGCCTGGTCTGGTAGAATGCCAATACTACTGCGATTTTTGTGACGTGGGGTACAGAAATGCTGACAGTCATCGCAACGCCTGTCCCGTCAGATGTTACTGGTGCCTCTCTTCGCTCCCTTGCCCTTGGGAAGACGCCAACGTGGAATGTAACAGTTGTGGCGGCAAGTTCCATAGCCTGAGATGTTACTGGAACCATTTAAAATCCAACAAGTCCGGTAAAAGCGTATGCGATTTGATGACTAGATGCGTGGAATGCGGTAGTTGGATTACTAAGCGTTTGAAAGCTGTCCACAAATGTGCCGAGAAAGATCACTACTGCACCATTTGTAAGGAGCAAGTGGGGAAGGGACACTTGTGCTACGTCCAGAAAGTACCCATCCCTAAAAAGAAGAGGAGCGACCTGTACATCTTCTATGATTTTGAGTGCACACAGGAAACCGGAGAGCACGTTCCCAACTTCTTCGTGGTTCACCGGGCCTGTGAAACTTGCATCAACCTACCTATCGAAGACTTCTGCCAGACATGTTCTAACCTTCCGGGAGGCGGACGCGAAGTCATCTTTAAGGGAGAGACTACCTTGGACCAATTTATGGTTTGGTTATTCAAAACTTGTTCCACTGACGGCAAGAACAAAAAGATGTGTCACGAAGGGGCCACAGCCATAGCCCACAACATGAAGGGATACGACGGCCAATTCATCCTCCACTTCTTAGTCAACCGAGCTTGTATCAAACCAGATGTAAGTTTGTTTTTGTTTTTTTGTTGTTTTTTTTTACTTTAATCATTGATTTGTTTTTCTACAAAAGAATGCAAACTCACAAAAACTTTTTTTATACAGGTTCTGATGAATGGCGCTAAAATCATGACGATGTCTGCGCATGGAGTAAGATTTGTAGATTCCTACAACTTCCTACCCGATGCCTTGAGCCGTCTACCTTCTGCATTTGGACTAACCGAGTTGAAGAAGGGTTACTTCCCTCACCTCTTCAATACCACGCTCAACCAAAACTATGTGGGATTGTATCCACCCATCGAGACCTACATACCCAACGGGATGAAAGGTAAAGCGAGAGAGGAGTTCCTGGCCTGGTACCAAGACAAAGTGCAGAGGAGAGAGGAGTTCAACTTTGCCAAAGAGATGGAGGAGTACTGCAGGTCTGACGTAGACATCTTAAGACGCTGCTGTGGCAAGTTCAGAGACACCCTCCTGTCCCTCGTCAAAGTTGACCCGTTCATGGAATGCATCACCTTTGCCAGTACAGCCAATCTAGCTTTCCGCCGCAACTTCATGCCTAGAGAAACTGTTGCCATCTTACCACCGGAAGGATACTCACCAGAGCGGAAGTACTCCATCAAAGCTTTGAGATGGTTGAAGTGGATTGCCCACGAACCTAACCACGACATCCGCCATGCCAGGAACGGAGGAGAGATGAAGATAGCTCACCTGTACGTCGACGGCTACAACATAAACATGCAGACCGTCTACAAGTTCTACGGGTGTTTTTGGCACAGGTGTCCCGAATGCTTTTTCCAACATGAAATTAGAAGAACATCCGGTCAGACACGGCTGTACCTTCCAGCAACTGTACCAAGCCACCCAGGACCGTCACAACTTTTTGAACGAAATGGGATTTAGAGTGGAACACATTTGGGAACACGAGTACGATCGCCGGTGTAAGGAGGATCCCGAATTCGGAGCGTTCGCCAAGCAAATGGCCGAGGAAATCGTGGATCCCTTACAGCCCAGAGATTCTTTGTTTGGAGGTAGAACCAATGCCACTAGACTCTACTGCAACGAAGGAGACATGCGTTACATCGATGTCTGCTCCCTCTACCCCTCTGTGTTAAAGCACGGCACCTTTCCTATCGGACATCCGGTTCTTATCACGGAGAACTTTGACGACATCAGAGAATACACGGGCTTAGTCAAATGCCGAATCATACCACCACGCAAACTGTACCATCCGGTATTACCTTACCGTTACGGAGGTAAATTACTGTTCCCCCTCTGCCGCACCTGCGTGGAGATGAAAGAAGAGATCGGTCCGAACTACCGATGTTGACACCACGAGAATGAACGGGCACTGACCGGAACTTGGGTGATCGAGGAAGTCAAGATGGCTTTGGAAATGGGATATGTTTTAGACTGTGTCCACGAAGTGTGGAATTTTCCAGAGACCTCCAGGACCCTGTTCAAAGACTATATTGACACGTTCCTGAAAATCAAGCAGGAAGCCAGTGGATACCCACCAGGATGCGATAGTTTGAAACAGAAAATAGATTTTGTCCAGGAAGTGTTCAGGAGAGAGGGAATAAGGCTCGAGGATGTCGAAAAAAATCCGGTCTTGCGCACCATAGCCAAGATGTTCCTGAACTGTTTATGGGGAAAATTCGGACAGAGACAACAACTGACTCAGAACAGGTGAGGTTTTATTTCAAATCTAAAATCATATTTTGTATTATCTTTTATTAAAATTGTATTTCATTACTAACAATTTGTACATTTTACAGGTACTTGTCGGATCGTGGTTAACTATTGGAACTGATGCAGGACGATACCAAGAGGGTGATGCATTTAGAACTGATTCAAAACCAGGAGAACGACGAACTGGATCTGATCTTGGCCAACTTTTCCGAGAACGACGACTTTGTACCGCCTTGTAATTTCGGGAACGTGGTGATCGCCTGCTACACTACAGCTTTGGCACGATTGAAATTATACGATGCCTTGCGCCGATTGGACGACAGAGTCCTGTACTTTGATACCGACAGCATCATTTACGTACACGACGATCTCAAGTGGAGTCCCCCCCATCTTAGATAGCTTGGGATGTTGGACCGACGAATTAGACGGGAAAAAGATCACTACCTTCGTGTCGGGCGGACCCAAGAATTACGCCTACCAATTGAACGACGGTAGTATCGTGTGCAAAGTCAAGGGCATGACCTTGGATTACAAGACCAGTCAGATAATCAATTTCGAAACGATGAAAAACATGGTATTGAGTCAAACAGACGACGACGACAAGATTACGGTCACTAACCCTTCCAAGATTGTGCGCGGGAAAGATCACAGGTTGTTTTCCAAGGACATGACCAAGGACTATCGCATCGTGTATGACAAACGTTAGATTCTGGAAAACCTGAACACGTTACCCTTCGGATTCTGAAAGGTCAAGGACTTTTAAACATTATAAAAGGAGCTTTGTTCACGCATTACCTCATTCAGCCAAAAACTTCAGAATGGAACAGACGTGTCAAAAGAACTCTGTTAATGCTGCTGCTGTCGAAAAAAATAAAAAGGATGATGTCAGACAAAGATGCGAACGACTACAAAAAAGTATTGCTGAAATACAATACCATAGACACAGCATGGGGATTGATGTCTATGATGATTTATGAGATATCAAGAAAGTGAACATCGTCAACAGTTTGAAAATCAACAAAATACGATGCTAAACAACTGATGAAATTTCAGGAACAAATGGATATACACTTGGGAGGCCATTTTGAATTTGTGGATAAACCTACCAAACATTTCAAGTTTGAGTTCATTCCAAATGGTGACGGTACTGTGAACTTTGAAGCGACCCAAATTATACAGAAAGCGTTGAAATTTATCAAGAAGAAAAAGGAACCGAAACGTCTCACTCAGAAAAAAATGAAAAAAGATGCCAAAGAAGTTATTTGTGCCGCCATTCATCCCGAGTACACGGAAGAAGACAATCACCAAAATCAACCAATGTGCAGATAATACAATGAAGAAATGCAACAGTGACTTTTTTTGTAAAAAAAATGTTCTTGAAAGTTTGTGTTTGACTTTGTTTAAATGGCATTAAAGTATTGAAAACCACTTGATCTTTTTATTCTTCATAGAGTCAACAATCACATTTGATACAAAAATTCGTGTAGTACACGTCGTTTTCCTTTGATATTTTGCACTTTTAGCACCTGAGTGCACACTTTTCAACACCAGTCTACACATTTATGTGCACATTCAGCAACTAAGTGCACCTTTAAAGTGAACATTGTACACTTAAGTACAACCAACTGTGCACATCTAGCACACTAATGTACACATCTAGCACACAAATGTGCACATCTAGCACACTAATGTGCACATCTTGCACTCTAATGTGCACATCTTACACACTAATGTGCACATCTTGCACCCTAATGTGAACATTCTCCACACTAATGTGCACATCTTACACACTAATATGCACATTTTGCGCACGAATGTGCACATTTTGCACCCTAGTGTGCACATCTTGCACCCCAATGTGCACAATTTGCACTCTAATGTGCACATTCTACACATTGATCTGCAGATTTTGCACTCAAATGTACGCATCTTGCACACTCACCTGTGCAAATCTAATACCCACATATGGACATTTTGCACACCAATGTGCACATTTTGCACTTATATGTACATCTAACACACAAATGTGCATATTTTGCACATTAATGTACACATCCTGCACACTTACATGTACATCTCACATCAAAATGTGCACATCTAGCACCCAAATTTGCACATCTTGCACACGTATCTGCACATTTTGCACATTTAATGTGCTCATCCTGCACTTTTCTGCACATTTTGCACATTTAATGTTCTCATCCTGCACACTAATATGCACATCTTGCACATTAATGTGTATATTCTGCACATCTTGTACACTTATCTGCACACCTTGCACACTTATCTGCACATTTTGCACATGTAATGTGCACATCTTGCACACTTTTCTGCACATCTTGCACACGTATCTGCACATTTTGCACATTTAATGTGCTCATCCTGCACTTTTCTGCACATTTTGCACATTAAATTTTCTCATTCTGCACACTAATATGCACATCTTGCACATTAATGTGTATATTCTGCACATCTTGTACACTTATCTGCACATCTTGCACACTTATCTGCACATCTTGCACACGTATCTGCACATCTTGCACATTTAATGTGCACATCCTACACATTAGTGTATATATTCTTAAGATCTTGCACACGTATCTGCACATTTCGCACATTTAATGTGCACATCTTGCACATCAGTGTGTATATTCTGCACATCTTGCACACTTATCTGCACATCTTGCACATTAATGTGCACATCTTGCACACTTATCTGCACATATTGCATACGTATCTGCACATTTTGCACACGTATCTGCACATCTTGCACACTAATTCTCCCCTTTAGGTTCTTCTGTAAATGGAGCAACCATCTTTTGGTAGAGTTTTTGTTCTTGAGACAGTTTGAGAAGGTATTGTCCTTAAGATGGTCCTTAAGAGCTTCTTTAACTCTGCAGTGATTGTATGGTGTAGGGCATTTTTCAGGTCTTATGCTTGAACAAAGTTATATATTTTTAGAACAAAATTTTATTTTGACCAAATTCAGTATCTATCTAAGGAAAACTGAATGTAGGGTGAATTATTCCTTTAAGGAATAGATGAAGTTCTAGAACAACATCTAAATATAGATTTGGGACTTTCCTAAAACCTAAATATAGATGACACGAAAGGTCCCTTCAAAGTCAAAGCTGCAGGTGTAGAATAAATGACGTCATTGTATACTTAACGTCATAGTGAAGACAACGTCATAATACTGACGTCATAGTATACTTGACGTCATAATACTGACGTCATGGAATACTTGACGTCATAATACTGACGTCATGGAATACTTGACGTCATAATACTGACGTCATTGTATATCTGACGTCATAATACTGACGTCATAATACTGACGTCATTGTATATCTGACGTCATAATACTGACGTCATAATACTGACGTCATCATGACGTCATAGCTGCACGTGCGGTTTCCCGACCCGGACAGCCGGAGTTCTTCTACTACTATCATATCCCACCCATTCTGCTACGTCTTTGCAGTGCATTTTTGGTAAATTAGGTAGACTAAACACCAGATTAATATAAACATGAAAGAAGTAATGTTATATTCTATCTAGTGCCTTTTCCGACTGAAGATAAAATTAATCTGTGATGAAATAAATGTTTAATGTTCCATATCTACAGGGACAGCACGAATAAGGTATGGTTTTGGTTCATGAGTGACCCCAAGCTTATAATCTAAAGTTGGCTTCTCGGTGTCGGTCTCTGGAAGAAGTTCAAAGGATTGTAGCAGATTGGTGGTAACATGAACAACTCCTTTCTAGCCAACGATTCTCCTATACATGATCTACGTCCTGAAAATACAATGTTTGAAAATTGTTAAAAAATGAGTCAGTTAAAAATTAAGTTCGGCTCTTTGCATATATGATGATTTTTATGACATAATTTAGATAAGTAAATAGAAGAAAGGAGTGATCTCCAACATGACCCGGTTGCAGCACACACAACAAAATCCCGAATAACCCAAATGCGAAACACACAGAGGGACAAACAGATACCTTAAGGGACACACAGAGGGACAAACAGATACCCAAAGGGACAAAATAGATTTTTAAAAACACTAAACAGACAAATAGACACAATTAAAACATTTTTAAATATTCATGACTTTTATTCTTTCGTGATGATCGGATAAACCTGCTGTTGTTCTGCCTGCTGTTCGTTGGGGTTTATTTTTATCTTGTGTGTGTGTGTATTCCGATGTAGTTAGTGCAGGGTTCACGTTGGAAATCCCTTCCACATTCTACAAGGAATCTCGTTAAACTAGGGAACTCTATAGAGACTGTATTTACTATATATATAGTGTTGTTTTGTCATATGTGTTTCCGTGTTGTGACGCAGTTGCTATTGTAGTCGCCGTCGGCGGTTTGTTTCCTTTTTCTCGTCAGGAAAATACCTTGCATGCATAACATGTCTTGAAAATATACCTGTTGAAAATGGCATAATAGCTTTAGTCTTCGTTAATTCGCCCTTTCCATCCAAAAATCTCATCGGATCAAACTTATCCGGATCTTCAAAGTTTCTGGAGTCGTGATGAATAGAATCAAGTGATGGAATGATGATTGCATCTTTTGGAATCAGGTAACCATCTAACGTGAAGTCTTGTGACACCACGTGTGGTAAGCTGAAAGGTCCAATGTTTCCTAGACGCAGTGTTTCATTTACAACAGCCTCACAGAATGGAAGTTGCGATCGGTCCCGACCTGTGATTGGTCTTCCTGGTCCGATTAATTCCACGATTTCTCTGCGCATGCGCAATTGTATACCCGGATGTAAAATCATAAATAAGTAGAACCAGCGCAATGTTGTCGCAGTTGTGTCTGTTCCACCAATCAGGAGATCCATTAATGTTTGTGCAACCATATCGTCTGAAAGAAGTAACATCAAAGGACTAAAGACCATGTGAGTCGATCATCGTGAATAAAAGTTGTTTAACTTAGGCTGAATGAAATACGGCTCAAGCATAATAAGAAATAAACCCTCCCTCGCGCCACTAATTAACTTGATGGGGTGACTACCCACGTTCAAATTGCCGTTTGCAGTAGTAATTATTTGTAACCCTTTCTAAAATCTGTGAATGATCTGAGAAAACATAAGAAGCACTCACCTGAGTACGAACCATTTGATCTACCATAGATATTTTGTTTTTCTATCAAAAGGTCTACAATATCCCTTGTTGCCTCGGAGTCATATGTTTTTCTGTGAGCTTCGAGAATTTTATGGCAATGTTCCCTTATCTCTGAAGAAATCCTCTTCATGTCTCCAGCTTCAAGAGGGTCAAGAGGTAAATATTGCAAAACAGGAAGATACATTAGCAGACTGATTCCATTAGGATAACCCAATAAATCATCACTGAGGTTCGTTAACCTTATAAAGTCGGCATCATTATGATCATGTCGTTCACCAAATGTTATGGAGCATATGTACAACGTTAGACACGCTGATATTTGTCAGGGGCTTAATGTCAAATGGCTTTCCGTTAGTTTCTTTAATTTTCTGCAGGAAGACTTCTACTTCCTCCAATATCCTCGTTTCTATTTCTTTCTTTCCTACACCATGATCCCTTAGCGCTCTGATGGTCGTCGTACGAAGATCTTTCCATACTTTTCCATTTGATGAACCAATTCCTATTCAAACAGAGATAAAAAAAAAAATTACCGTATATATACCAATTAGAAAGTTCAATGTTCTAAAGGAGGTAAGGGATGGATAAACGTACCAGATTGTATGAAGACCTCTTTGAACCAGAAAGCATCTGGTCGATCCGAGGTGGCATCAGCATGTTTGACCAAGACTTCATGTATTTTTTCAATACTACAAACAACGATAATTGTCCTTTTACCGAGAATCAAACTAAACACATCACCATAACTTTTTCTCAAATCACGATATAACATCATCATATCGCTGAAGTCCAGATTGAGATTTCCTACAAAAGGCGGGCCAGGTGGAAGCGATGACGGCCGTTTTGTTTTGCTGTATAAAAGCCCTAATAAAGATATTACCAAACCGACTAGAATAGCCGTTAATACCGACATCTTTCTTTGTGACCGATACTGTGTATTAGTTCGATGGGTAAAGATAATATGAAGGTACCATATTAAGGGGACTATTAGCGGTTTTGTTTCTTTGAATAATTTAAAGGAGTTATGAAATATATGAATATTCATTTAAGAAGTATTTATCTTCATTGCGTATCATATCTTTACCTTAATATGGCATATATTGTCATTTTGAGAAAAAATTCTACGTAATTAAATTCAGAAGGTATCATGTGGTGAATAAGAAAACGAAAGAGAACCACTAGAAGTTAACAAGTATATGCACACACATTTATTATTTTTTTTTATCAAGGTTTAGAATAATCATATCTGCAGTCCAAACAACACGCAACAATATTTGTCCTTGAGCTTCAGACATGGACATGCATTAAAATCAAAGTGAAATTTGTTGAAAAGTATCGCCAAGATATGCCATCTTTATCGTACATATATCTAAAGTACAAAAAAAAGACGTTATCAAGTTATAGAAGGTCACAATTAAGCCTATGTTCATTTACACAGACATGCAATTACCCTACATTAACTTCCCTTTGAACAGCCATTACGTCTATTTCTTTACAAACGATATCAACAATGGCAGTACTTGCCAATGCACTATAAACAAAACGGGGAGATATCCAACAAGACTCAGTTTATCCATGTACATAGCGAATTAATGATTTCGTCCTTTTTATTAATCACCAAATATGATGGGACAGAGGATAACACATTTTTTTTTATATTTGACAGTCAAAGAAATTTATCTTATGTATTTTAGTATAGCATTCCAGCAAAATACAGTCGCATTAAAATTGGTTTGAAATTTTCTTCAAGAAGGTAAAGAGTTGGAACACTTCCGCATTTTATTATAAACACTTATTTCCTTTTGCAGCGTGGAACAGTTCCCCATGATTGGATGTTTAAAATGTAATAATTACTTCTTTGTAGCTCTGTCGCCTGAAAGAAGCTGTTTTGGTCCTTTATCGATTTAACGTCCTATATATTATTTTGCTATCATCCAAAAATATCATTGAAAGTAAAGGAGGTTAACGTCTTAGCAACACCCCTCCTTTGCTATTTTTGTCAGGCTTCATTTAACTGAATTGACGTGCATTTTCTGCAAATTAAATGCACAATTTGAACTCAAAATATAAAACCAGAGGGCGTTACTGAAATACATTTGGCTGTGTCAGAGAATTACTTCGGCATTTTATAAGTACATATACCACTGATGAAGATTCACTGACCGAAACACATGTCTTGTGCATTAGAATTGGTTTTAAGATTTCTCCAAGAACGTAAAGAGTTGGAACACTTCCGTGTTATTATCATAAACACTAGCTTATTTCCTTTTGCGGTGTGGAGCAGTTCAACTTGTTCCTCGTTACTTAAAGAATAATAATGACTTCTTTACAGCTCAGCTGTTTTGGCCCTTTGTCAAATTGACATCATAAAAATTATTTTGCTATTTCGGAAATGTGTCATTTCGTAAGAAGTATCAATAAATTAAAGGAGGTTAACATCTAAGCACCATCCCTCCAATGTTATTTTGGTCATATATTTTAAAAATTCCATTTAATCAAGCTATTGAATCGATTTAGAGCCGCACGCTAGATATCTAGCTGCAAATTAAATGCTCATTCAAATCTAAATTTAAAACATAAAACTAGAGGGCGCTGCTGAATACATTTGGCTGTGTCAGAAAATCACTTCGGCACTTAATAAGTACCAATGTTGAGGATTTAATATCCGAAACACGGTTCTGGTACATTAAAATTGGTTTGAAAATTTCTTGAAGAAGGTAAAGAGTTGGAACACTCCCGTATTAAAACGTCTGAACGGTAGGTAAAAAAAAACTTTTATATTTCTTGTAACAAGACCTTTCTATTGGTACGTGTACCAAACTTTTTGACCATATTTCCAAGCAATTAGGATTTCTTCATATATATTTACCATGCTTCGTCAAGACAAAAGTAATGATCATTGTCTAAACTCAAGAGGGGAAAACTTGCATTTGTACATCTGAATCAAAGGGTTTCTTTTCCTCAACAGACTACAATTCATACAAATCATGGACTTGTATTGTCCTGTGTAATATATGCCTTGTCTTTACTCTTGGACAATATTCAATTTAGATTTGGGGAGGATATCTGCATTCACATTGTAGGGACTAAGTGCGCGCCTCTTGTTACAGATACGCTTATGAGAAAGAATTTATCCAAAATCTTCAAAAGCAGAGAAACCTTGATGATTTGAAATGTTTCAATGGCACTGGTTGCCCATTGGTCTCGTTGGTTTATGTGTAGTCTTTTGTGTTTGATGTTTGTATGTCGTCTCTTTTTCGTCTCGAGTGCTCGTCTTTGTTTTTTTTTTCGCATCTGGTGTTTTGCTGTTGATGCTGCAACAGGGTCTGGTTGGAGATCCCCTCCCTTCTTCTAGGTACCAGGATAATATTCTGACTATTGACAATCCTGTTTTTGAAACACATAAGAATGAAATTTATCCTCTTCCGTCATACGCCATTTACATATCACAGTTCATCCGGTATGCTAGAGCAAGTACTAATATTTTGGATTTTTATAGTGAAATTTTACAATTACTAAGAAACTTTTAGTCAAAGTTTCTGCTTTCACAAACTAGTTAAGACTTTCTTGAAATTTTACAAAAGTTACTGTCAGCCTCTTTTAAAATTCGGACTTATACAAGCAACAAAGTACATTGCTATTGGTATTTCACAATCTGCCTTTTATGGTGACATAATAAACAGATTAGAGGGATTACCAGACGGACACTCGGCATGTTACTTATTCAAAACTAATCTACAGCCTTGTACCAGCGTAAGATTTGCACTCAGACTGACTATGAAGACGGGACTCCATGACGGGCCCTGTCAAAACCTCTTTAGAGAAGACAGGGCCCTGACCAACAATCCTCTCTGAATGACAGTTGGATTCCTCGGGTGATAACAAGCATGAGCTCGGTACAGCCTGCAGAGTTTGGACAGTATTTTGTAAGCCCCTCATTTTATATTCATTAATATATTCATCTTTGTTGCTTGTGTTCTTGCGTTTTGCTGACTTGTTTGTGTGATCATCTTATAGTGAGGTTATTGTGCGTTCTTCAAGACCTTTGGATAACTGCAAAGAAGGAGGGTTATGCGCACGTAATCTGGGCAACCACATAAATTGCTAATTAGTGTTGCAGATGGCCATCCTAAATTGGAACCAATTGCCCATTTGTCTCATTGGTTTATGTGTAGTCTTTTGTGTTAATGTTTGGGTGTCGTGTCTGATGTTCTTTGTTCCTTTTGCTTCTCTAGCTTTCTATGTCTTCTATGTGTTTTCACTTGGGATATTTGCTGTGGTTGCTGAAATCAAGTCTTGTTGGAGATCCCCTCATTTCCTTGAGCTAAGAGTTTTTGAAAAAACTTTAACCTTGACCATAACTTCTAAGCATTATGTGATAGATTCTCAACATTTCAAACGTGTATTCCATAAGGCATGACCTCTCCATAAGTGCCCATATTGTTGCCCTTGCAATTGTCTCTTTGATCTTTGAGGTTGAACTTCTGATGAAAATTTTAAGCCATAAATTCTTAACGGTTAAAGTGCATGAAAGGGTCATCATATGTCTGTACCATATAGATGGTATACAAGCATTTTGGCCAAATTCAATTTGTGACCATCACCTTCATCTCTTAAAATCTTCCTTGTACCATCAACAATACTTAAGTTCTTCAAACAAAATACATGTACACCTTCCATAGTGCATTCAAAGAGTGTTGAGCAAGAAATCTTGTATGGTACTTTGACCTTACTTGTGTCTACAAATTTTGAACATTTATGTTGAAATATTTTGTTTGAAAATGTGCTCCCTACGGAACATAATAATACAAATAATGTTATGCTACACATGCACAAAATGACAGAGTCAAGGTGTATATATCCTCAATGCAACCATATTAATAGAGCAAGGGATGAAAATAGGCAAAGGTATTTGTACTTTGACAAAATTACAAAGTGAAAGCAGCAAGAGAAATATTCAAAATCAATTTAATTGGCATATAATTCAAATTTTACAAACAGCACAAGTATGTATATGTGGCAGTACAATTAGCAATCATTAAATTTTAACAGAGTAATTATGGCACTTGTGATCATAAAATAAAATTTTCACATTCTAATAATCCAGGTAACAAAGGTGTCAAAATCATATTTGTCATAAAGTATTCAGAAAGAAATTAATCTATAAATTGCAAAACAGAATGTCCAAAAATCAAACAACTAAATGTAATGATAGTGTCAGTTTTAATGGACCCAGGAAACATTCCAGTCATTCCGTAATTTTTTTGCAAAGTATTGAATAAGATTTATCTTCCTTGTTAACATTACATTAAACTGATCTGATAGAAAACTTCATTGAAAAGGGTCATATTAATTTCAAGTCCTGTCACTGTCCTTAAAAATTGCTTTTATGATTGAGCAATACATTTTTGTACTCGACAAAATGTCTACGTAATTAAATGTGATGACTAGAATCTCAGTATGCGTTATAAATGTAAATATTTTCTCTGGTTGATAGAGGCATTAACATCAAACATTGGTGGAAAACAGATACAAAATGCACTTCATTCATGATGAAGTTTTTCCTCTAGTTTTAGTCTGGATAAACATTATCAACCAATAGAGATGTTACATTTATCAAATGTATAGCTAAGTCCTAAAGGATAGTCATAATGACTTGTCCTTATTCGTCCTTGTAAATAAACTGAAGATTTTAGGTATGACAACTATAACAATGATCATCATAACAAAGTATTTAACAAATCCTCCTACGTAGAATAATACAGCTACTTCATGTGGAACTTTGACTCCCTCTATAACCATGGTTACCACCACTGTAATGGCTGCCTGCAGGCATCTTGGGAGCAGTGATGCACTATGGGTACTGGTGTGTAGTGTCAAACCTACTCCTACACCTGATAATGATTTAAAAAGAAGTTGCTATCATGGTCAGAATACATGTAACTGCAAAGCTTATTTATCCAAACATTAAAAATTTGGAGAAAAGCTAGGATAGAGATAGCAATCTTGTTAGATAAAGATTTGAAGAATATTTTAAAAACACAACAAAGATGCATGTAAATTATTATGATCTTTGTTACCATAAGGTTCTTTAGCATAACTTTATTGAGTAAATAATACTTGTGATTCAACATTCACAAGTGTTTGATTTTCTTGTTTCCCAATCCAATATAATGTTTTTGTAGTAATTCTGCGATGAAATAAATACCAGTTTAAACTAAGGCATTACAAAATTGAAGAACTCCCCTTGTCATATACATGTAAGTTATCGAATTTATCAAAATTCTTACCCGATTCATGCAGATTTCCAAAGAAAGAAAATAATGCGTATTAATTACCTATAAGACTAGCCACATCTCTGACAAGGCTCCAAAAGGGTGTGGTGTCGGGATGGACCCACTCTTGGCTAGCACACCACTTCATGGCAAGTTCTATGGACCAGAACGGGTTAAGTCCAAGGAGCTGTATGGTGTAAAATGTGCCCGCTGCCCCCATAGCCAGGATACAGCTAAATGTGATGTAATGTAGGAGAGACAGATGGGTGACGTGTTCATGTCTGACTATGGTTGCTAGCAGAATTCCTGAAATGGAAAGCAAATATTTATTAATACTGAAGACAAGCATGACTAGAGAAGGTGAATGCATTTTCTGTTGATTGCTTTCTGAACATCTACGTTACATTTTGAACCTACCTTCAAATCATATGCAAAGTTTGACTTTGTATAGACAAATTAGAATGACATACATAAAACAAGTCAAACATTCCCTATCAATAACCTTGATTTTTTTCTGTTTAGATATTGAAGATTCTTTAACAAGGAAGTGAATTTAACCATTGTTCTGCTGACAAATATGCCTTCCAAAATTGCATACATCCACTACAGCTTGGTTTTTTTTCATAATTCAAAATGCATTTTGACTTCTATCAAAAGAACTTGATGAAGCTCTGAGATGAAAATAGGCTTATTGTAATTAATTTTCAATGAAAATTCTATGAAGAATGAAATAACATTTACCTGTGGCAGTACCAGCAATGACCTGGTGTGGGAAGTGGGTTGCTATATATAGCCTTGAAATATTTACTGCTACTAAAACAATACTGAATGATATCCATACTAGGGACTTCTCTATAATACTGTAAAAAAAAATAAAGCAAATAAAAAAGAAAAATGATAAAAGACAGAAAAGTTTCAAGGTAAAAAATATAGAAATTCTCATTTACAGTTGCTCCTATTTCAGGCTAATTTAAACTACATTCTCAAGCTGAAATTAGATATTTAAAAGACAATACAAATACATGTAGTGCACAAAAAATAGAAGAAGTTAAAGCAATGACCTTGAAATCATTATTCTATTGAAAGCTTCAATTTGCCGATATAACTTGCATCCTATTAGGAAATCAAACTTTCACCTTGTATTTGGAAAAAATGGCTAGAACAATTAAATAAAACAAACACATTTTCATGCAAGTACAAAATATCACTTCATGCATGAGGCCTTATGCTTATCAAAAGTCGAAAGTCTTTAATGAGGCTTGATCTTAATTTACCTGAAAGTTTAACTCTATAAAGACAAACAGGTATACAGACAGACAGATGCAGTATATAGTAATCACTTTTACGAAATAGCAAGCATATTACCCTGTATTCTGGATTCCATGCCTCAGAAAGCTGGAGGCTACCGTGAACAACACAGCTGACGTTACCATGGCATGACCTGATGGACTTCCTGGAGATAATATCACAAAAATTACATCAAACAATCTACATAATGTAATACATTATGATTCTTATGGTTATTGTCTAAGATACAATGTATAAAGACATTGTTCAATGTTCATGTTGTGCTATTTTGACACAAGAAATCATATTTCCAAAGATCTTTTATTTTGTAGTTTTTTTATAACTTTCCATTTAAATTTGCCATTGGATTGATACATACAACCATACATACCAGGTCATGTTTCACATGTGAGGGGATACTGCAGAAGTTAGTCAGCTACTGTCATAAGATGATCCCTGTGTGTTATCATATATATCATATGTACTATAGCTGTATAACACTAAGGTTATCTATATCATACATACCAGGTCCTGTTTCACATGTGAGGGGATACTGCTGAAGGTCAGGTATTGTCACCAGATGATCTCTGTGTGTTATCATATATATCATATGTACTATACCTGTATAACACTAAGGTAATCTATACCATACATACCAGGTCCTGTTTCACATGTGAGGGGATACTGCTGAAGGTCAGGTACTGTCACCAGATGATCTCTGTGTGTTATCATATATATCATATGTACTATACCTGTATAACATTAAGGTAATCTATACCATACATACCAGGTCCTGTTTCACATGTGAGGGGATACTGCTGAAGGTCAGGTACTGTCACCAGATGATCTCTGTGTGTTATCATATATATATCATATGTACTATACCTGTATAACACTAAGGTTATCTATATCATACATATCAGGTCCTGTTTCACATGTGAGGGGATACTGCTGAAGGTCAGGTACTGTCACCAGATGATCTCTGTGTGTTATCATATATATATCATATGTACTATACCTGTATAACACTAAGGTTATCTATACCATACATACCAGGTCCTGTTTCACATGTGAGGGGATACTGCTGAAGGTCAGGTACTGTCACCAGATGATCTCTGTGTGTTATCATATATATCATATGTACTATACCTGTATAACACTAAGGTAATCTATACCATACATACCAGGTCCTGTTTCACATGTGAGGGGATACTGCTAGGGTCAGGTACTGTCACCAGATGATCTCTGTGTGTTATCATATATATCATATGTACTATACCTGTATAACACTAAGGTTATCTATATCATACATACCAGGTCCTGTTTCACATGTGAGGGGATACTGCTGAAGGTCAGGTACTGTCACCAGATGATCTCTGTGTGTTATCATATATATCATATGTACTATACCTGTATAACACTAAGGTAATCTATACCATACATACCAGGTCCTGTTTCACATGTGAGGGGATACTGCTAGGGTCAGGTACTGTCACCAGATGATCTCTGTGTGTTATCATATATATCATATGTACTATACCTGTATAACACTAAGGTAATCTATACCATACATACCAGGTCCTGTTTCACATGTGAGGGGATACTGCTAGGGTCAGGTTCTGTCACCAGATGATCTCTGTGTGTTATCATGTATATCATATGTACTATACCTGTATAACTTTAAGGTAATCTATACCATACATACCAGGTCCTGTTTCACATGTGAGGGGATACTGCTGAAGGTCAGGTACTGTCACCAGATGATCTCTGTGTGTTATCATATATAACATATGTACTATACCAGTATAACATTGAGGTAATCTATACCATACATACCAGGTCCTGTTTCACATGTGAGGGGATACTGCTGAAGGTCAGGTACTGTCACCAGATGATCCCTGTGTGTTATCATATATATATCATATGTACTATACCTGTATAACACTAAGGTAATCTATACCATACATACCAGGTCCTGTTTCACATGTGAGGGGATACTGCTGAAGGTCAGGTACTGTCACCAGATGATCCCTGTGTGTGATCTCATGTACCCACCAATATGGCCTGTCGCCATGAAGGATCCTTAAAGATAAGTCAATAGGTTATATATACATTGTAATGCTTCACATTTAACAGATGTCACAACCTAAATATGTTCAAAGACTTGCCCTTTTTACACTTTTAATGAATACACCAGTACAGCATTTTATACACAATGTGATTCTACAGCAAGAGTGAACAAAAATCTATTTTCCAATTATAAGCATTAACAAATCTTGACCAAATGTATATTGCACACGCAATTAAAAATTTCCTTGGTAACAATAAATTCATCACCATTACGTTATATAAAAGTGAAGTTTCTACCACATATTACTTTTGTCTGCCATGTTAGTGACAGAATAAACATGAAAAATAATGAATTAAAATTTCAAAGTCAATTTATTTTAAGATTCGAAGAAAATCATAAGTATGTAACTGCATTGAAATTTTATAATTCAGATACTATATACATGTATATACCATTTGAGGACACAATTCATCCATTCAGATAACACTGCCAGCCATACAACTTGTACCCCTGTTGACCTCCGCAAACAAAAGGCGACAGGAAAATATATCAAGAAGGCGTAACGAGGATCACCAACTTTGGTCAAAAACAGCATCAACTCACTGTGATGCTGAAAAAATTAATGAATAAATAAGACACATGATACCATTAGTTTTAAAATCTTTTAATAATCTGAATGAAATACAAAATTTTGCAAAATGTTAACTTCTATTATAATTCAGATAAAAAAGGATGTCTCATTATCATTGATAATTGACAAGAAAAGGTTTGCTTACTGTATAAATTTAAATTAAATATGGGCGATGTCCACATTTCAATATGATGTTACAAAAATAAGAAACGTGACAGATCACAAATACTTTTTTTTTTTTAATTTTTATTTTTATTGTCACATTTCACATACATAATACAATGAAGTATATATAGTAAGTATTATGTCATAATAAAGATGAAAAAAAATAGTATTACATCATAATGATATTAGAAAAGAGTCAGAGTTACAATTCATTAAGGATATAATGTTACTTAATGATCACAAATACAGTACCTTAAATTGATGCTGTAACTTGTGTATTAAATCAACACCAGCGAAGTGAATGTAATCAAGATGACCTGACATCTTTCACTATTATTGATAATCATCTAGGTCCTCTAAAATGCTACTGAAAACCTAATGTGAATGAAATTTGTCAATTTGATATCAAAGCATGAAAAGTATGGTTGATTTAAGGGGAAGGAAAGGTTTGTAAAAATCAGAGAATTATGGAACATCAAATCTATAGAATTAATAAAATCAAAGCAATTTAACGCTTTCTATATATCAGAGAATTATGTAGTCCGACTTGCAGACCTACGACGGTGTTATCTATTTTTTCGTCTTTGAAGACGAAAAAATAGATAACACCGTCGTAGGTCTGCAAGTCGGACTAAGAATTATGGAACATCATTCTTAGTTGAAAATGCGATGACATTATTACACAGTTTTATAAATGATCAAGATATATGTTTGGAGTCATATCTTGATCATTTATAAAACTGTATAATATATCTGAACAGATGCATGGGAATTCTTCATTTTGCCACAGTCACCGCGGCACATGAAAAATGCACCTGAACGTATGTGTAGATCGATTCAAACCTCCCTATAATCCCAGGGATTGTGATTCAACGCACATTATTCATGTTACTAATTAATGGTCTAATATTACTTAATGAGTTTGTACCCGTTTGGTCTGTTATTATTTTAGTGTAGACTAAATATTCCAGTCTCTCTTTGCCAATTTTGGGTGACAAATTGATTTCTCAATTTCTCACACCTGTACTGTACAAATATTCGTTGTACCACATGCACTAATTAAAATACATTAAATTTAATAAATTACCAGGACAGCAACGCAATCTTAGTTTTGCAAATGAAGAGAAACTGTCAACGCGTCCCGCGTCGCATTACCGGTTATTGGTTCAGGATCTAAAACACAAAACCCACTCCGTTTCGCGTCCAATGACACGGGAGCCCCCCCCCCCCCCCCCTCTTTTTATACATAAAAAACGATTTTATATTAGTATTCTTACCTAACTTGTAAAAGCTAGTCTTTTAGTACAACCTTTTTTAAAACATCTCAACTCTTAGGAATGAGGAGAAAATCTTAAACTTAGGCACGGTCCATTTGATATCCGGCGGGGGGGATCTTAAACATAGGTACGGTCGATCATGTGATATCCGTGGGGGGGGGGGGGGGGGGGGGGGGCTTCGGGGTTTTTTTTTTTTTTTTTTGAAAAAGAAATAATTTTGCTCGGAATTTTGATGAATAAATAAATTTGCTTATGATGTGACAAAAAAAAATAATCTTGCTCTTACAAATTATCTGAATTTGAAGAATTACAAAAAGGAGTATGTAAAAGTGGCCCCCTAAAATCGACTTCTCCAAAATCAAATTTTGTTGTCATTTTTAGAAAATGTAATATCTGTATTTTGAGAAAACTAGTTACAAAAACTACTCCTCGATTTGTAAGACATTGTAAATTTTGCATAAATATCATGAAAATCGGTGATTTTGTCAATTTTCTGCGAAAAATAGCATAATTCTTTATTATTTTCATTGAGATAACATCGAGCGGGATCGTGAACAACTTTTTCCTTTTGCATGCACTTAGGCACGGTCCATTTGATATGGCAAAATTATTTTTTCTCGCAAAGTTGGAGCAAGGAAATTTTTTTTATAACAATTGATGTGAATATTAAGAATGTCTGTGTTTTTCAATAGAAATTCTTTATTTTTACTTTTAAAATTACTCCAAACATTATTTTTATGTAAAACTTGTATTCACATCTAAACTGAGAGAGGTGAAAGATTTTTACAATATGCGATATATAATGTTTAGTTAACAAAATGTATAAAAGGTCATGTAACATGTAAAAGGGCCTGATGCAAGTTTTTACATGTAAAAATGAAAACTAGTGAAAAACTTATTTAAATTCTCCTTCCAAGCTTGTATATAAAATCAGACACTATGGTGATACATGTATCTATTATAGTAATGAATTATATTGATAATGTATATATTAGCATTTTAATTGTTTCAGTAACATGCATTCTTTTGATATTTTCAAATATGAACTTGCCATTACAGAAGAAAACTATGGCGAGCGAAGCGAGCCAAAAAATTTTCATAGAAAGTAAAAACTACGGCGAGCCGAAAAAATTTCAGGAATTTTAAGCGAATTTTATGGTTATTCTTCAAATTCAGACTACTTGTAAGAGCAAGATTATTTTTTTCTGTCACACCATACAAATTCAGAGCAAAATTATTTTCGAAAAAAACCCAAGCCCCCCCCCCCCCCCAATATAAAATGGACCGTGCCTTAGAAACGTATAAAAGAAACAACATATCAAAATATAAAAGTTGTTCAGAAGCCCGCTCGATACTAACTAATAGGAAGTTTGTCGAAAATGAGCACCAAAATGACGTTTTTCCTGAAATTTGGCAAAATATGCCATTTTTGAAGGCCAAATTCTGTGAAAGTGAGAAAGGAAATGAAAGAATATAGATCATTTCATAAGTAGCGTACATTATACAATAAATATTGGTACAAATTCATTACTTCGTGAAAACTTCAGATTTTGCCCTGAAAGGGGGCCACTTAACTATATAAACCATATAAAGTCCTTTTGCCTCGCTTCGCTCGCCATAGTATTCTATTAAAACATAAAGTTCCTATTTGAAAATATCAAAAGAATGCATGTGAATGAAATAAGGGGCTTCCTTAAAGGCTAAAATATGTTATCAACATAATTTATAGATGCATGTATCACAACAGTCTAATTTTATATCCAAGCTTTGAAGGAGAACTTTAGTTTTTCACCAATTTACAATTCAAAATTTGAAAATTTGTCTGGCAGACCCTCCCTTCAGATCCTCTTACTTGTACCTTATATAAATTTTGTTTACTGAGGATTATATTGTAAAATTCTTATATCTTTCTGTTTAGATGTGAAGTAGATTTGTGCATAAAAATAAAGTCATATTTTAGAGTTTTTAGAAATAATTTCTATTGATAAAAATTTCTATTGATGAAAGATTAATATTCTTCATATATCGCACATCACTAATGTTAGAAAAAAAAAATGTCTTGCTCAACCTTTAAGAAAAAAATAATTTTGCTCCGACAAAAAACCCAAGCCCCCTCCCCCAGAATATCAAATGGACCGTGCCTTAGGTCCTTGCTAAAAGTAGCCTTAAGGTGCGTCATTGGTCACGATTTTGGACTATACTTGCGCATATCCTGTTTTAGCACTCTTTGAGCTTGACTTTTATTGATATTTCAATTTATTATGGCCAATGTATCATTTCTTACTCTTTTTAAGACTTTAATTCATTAGATTTAATTCATTAGAAAATTTGATCTAAAATGAATGGAGTATATGCGTAAGAAAATGCTTCGCGGTAATTTCTGTAAAAATTGACGTGGAGGTACCTTTTTTAACTGTTCGGATTTCTTTTACGTTAGTAATTACCCATGACTTTTGTTTTACGTATGGAATATTATTGATTTAAGCTTTTTTATAAGGTATGGCTGATGAATACCGAAAAATTATGAATTGTTTAAATTCCACCCAAAATAAGGCAAATTTTCGGCAGTGTCACTTGTTCAAGAAAACCACAAAATGGCACTTTTTGTGAACGTCTGTTCTCTCTTATTTTAACACGGACATATACTTTTTCTTCAATATTTTGAAAAGTCTTCCCTAGAAGCACGTGTTACTGTGTGTTTGGAAAATCGTTGAAATTCGGTTTCTCTGAAATTTTGACCTTAAGTTGGATCATTTTCGTTATTTTTGTGTAAAATCTAGAACATTTCTTAAAAATTGTCGGTGAAGTTGATATCTAAGGTAGCACTTTATCAAATTCTACTTTTATACAAAGTTTCTAACCTGTTTTATTGTATAATATCAAAGAAAAGTAAAATACAAATCAAATGATTGCATTTCAACACTTTTAATTTCGTATTTTCTTTACAAATGTGCTATTTTTAGCAAAAAATTCCCGCATTTTTTACCCAGTTTTCAAATAAGCATTAATCTTGATTTTCATCACGGACCTATTAATTTTCCTTCATAAAATGATTAAAAGACATGAATACTATATTTTCATATGGTTATCATAAAATCGTTGTACAAATTCCTTCATTCAGAAATGACATGCCTTAAGTCTACATATTGTGAGTGAAAAGTTTATATACGTCCCTGGTTCGAGAAAAAAAGACCATGTGTTTATAAAATACGAATGTCCGCGTTGGCATCTTACAGCTGTACATAATGAAGAAAAGTATAATAACATACTTTAAGGTCAAGACCTCGATCAATGTAAAAAAAAAACGGTATCCATGTAAAGGTTTCGTCACGAAGAATACACATGAGAAAAATGAAAGCGGCCAAGGTGAAAGTTTTTCAAAAGAATGTCAATCTCCAAGGTCAAAATTTTTGGTATTCATGAAAAGATCCGGCTTGTCGCAAAAAACATACACATGTGAAATATGAAAGCCCTGTCATTTGCTAACTTTCAATTCTGAATAATTTAAATTATTCAGAATTGAAAGTTAGCAAATGACAGCCCTACCACTTACCATTCAAAAGTTATGGTCAAGGTTTTTTTTCAACAGTAGGTCAAACTCTAAGGTCAAGGTCACAAGGTAAAACATATTGGTATCAATGAAAAGGTCTTGTCACAAGGAATACACATGTGAAATATGAAATTCTTATCACTTACCATTCAAAAGTTATGGCTAAAGTTTTTATTTGCGAAAGTAGGTCAAACTCCAAATTATGACCATGCAAGATCAACGTTTTTGCGGACAGACAAACAAATGGACACGTCGGTCGAATCTTTGTAAGTAGATATTTCTCTTTCTCTCCGTGAAAATATACGAAGAACTATTGAAAGTGTAAGGGTTCACAAGCACCCTAAGCCCTGGTCACAACAACCGTGCTTTTAGGACGTGCGTGTCTGTGGAGGCTAAACGTGAGCTGCGTTTTTCTAAAGACGCAAGGAGTGCGTCAACGCACGTCGCACGCACGGTTATAAGGGTGGTAACATGCATCATATGTAGCGCAAAAAAAGTACACGTACTTCGACTTGCGCTCAACTTGCTTACAACGTACTTTCTCCGTACGTCTTCTACGTTATTGCAAGGATGTCGAATTTACATGTACTGCTAATCAGAACCCTCAGTAGCCTTATTTGTCAGCAAAGCGGCACGAAAAACACAAACTTTGTAGAGGATTATGAGTACTTGCTTCCTGTAAGGTTTCGCGAAATTGTGTGCAGCGGAAAAGTCGAAAATGTTTCAGCCAATTAGAACCCTCGGTGGCCATATTTGATTACCAATCGGCACGAAAAACACAAACTTGGTAGAAGACCTTGAGTATCTCCTTCCTGTAAAGTTTAATGAAATTCTGTGCAGCAGTTGCAGAGAAGTAATAAACTTGGTGATATCATAGATTAAGGCGAGATCTTGTAAATGACGTGTAGTTTTGGAACCGATCTCGATAGGATCTTCTAAGCAGATCGTTGCCGCTTCTGGATGAGGAGGGGTGTCTTTTTTTTTTTTTTTTTTCGTAAGAAAATTGAAGTGTACTCACCTTCTTGAAAAACATTTCAACCCAATTTCAATGCACCACACGTGTTTCGGATAGTAAATCCTCATCAGTGGTACTTCAAGCCAAATTTATTTCAGTAGCGCCATCTAGTTGAATTTCTGAATTTTGATTACACAAAATTCAGAAATTCAACTAGATGGCGCTACTGAAATAAATTTGGCTTGAAGTACCACTGATGAGGATTTACTATCCGAAACACGTGTGGTGCATTGAAATTGGTTTGAAATGTTTTTCAAGAAGGTTAGTACACTTCAATTTTCTTACGCGTGGTTCTTGATTTCCTGTAGGGTCGATTCAGTAGCGTAATTAAATACAATCTATGACCAAAGGGCGCTAATTTCGGATTAAATGACCAAAATAGCAAAGTAATATAATATATGATGTCAAATTGATACAGGACCTATACAAAGCTTCTTTCAGGAAACATAGCTGGAAAGAAAGTAATTAAAACACTTGGAACACTCAAGTTAATTTCGTTTCTTATGAACTCTCTGCAATTTCCAGAACACCGGAGACTTTTAGAAAAATTAAGTTCATTTGACATTTACGGTTTATTCCCGGAACGTCGAAAATATTTTAATGACTATGTCTAAATTGGGTGTGAAAGGGGCCTTCTAAGGGGTATCCAATTAACCAATTAGCACAGGTTACCTGTTATTTACCTGTGTTTTACCTGTGTAAGATTTGATTCAAATGAGGAAAATTCTAAGAACATTTTGAGGAAAAGTTTATAAGAATTTTGACTTGCAAAGGAGTTTTAAAACAACTTTATTCAAATAAATAAATTTTACGCTCATTTTCAAAAATATCACTGTCAGATGCATTCAGATTTAAAGAAAGAAAGAATAAATAATCAACAGACAATAAACAGAAAATGTTGATCAAATCAATAAGGATATATCAACAGAATAAGGATAAATAAACGGAATCTTTTCAAGCTATAAAATTTAAAAGCAAATTGAAAATTCATTTAAAGTCTATATGGTCGAAATGTTATGAAATTTAAAAAAAAAAACAAGAAGAAAGAATGTCAAGAACCGCTGCATCAACGAAGTAGACCATAGACGGCGTTTGGTTCGAGGCCCTAGAGGACAGAGACGATGCTGACATCACCGACCTAACGGAGCGATAGTAAACTCAAGAGGATCGTCCAGCATGCGCACCCCAATATCTACACCACCATCCAGGCCTTCAAAGACTTACAGAACGCCAATGAGATCAACCGTATCCAGCGCGCCGTCGGAGGCTCCATCAGACCCAAAGCGAAGAAGTATTTGACCATTGACCACCGTCTATCAACATTGAAAGACCGGTACCAACGAGGACTTGTCGACGTCATGGACTACGCAGACTCCGCTTCCCAGCTAATTCATCTCGGATAGTGAATGTACGTGATTTCAATTGACATTGTGGGACATATTTGAACTCTGTGCGTAATAATTAGGGCTGTGACGTTCAGCCTTTAGTCGGTTCGGTTCGCTTCAGGAAAATGAACCGCGGTTCTCGATTTTTCTCCGGTTCGGTTTGAGTTTGTGTTAATTCCATAAGATAGTGAAATAATGGTAAGAATAACAAATCAACAAATAATTCTTTTTCATTTTTCTGCTTGAAAAGCATTTTTCTTCGAGATTATATCATCATTCAACAAAATAACCAAACTAGAACACTTAGAAGACTTCTTAAATTCCACCTGTCAAATAAACAGTTGCACATTTACAATCAAGAAGTGAAACAACCCATTTCATTGGGTGAAATACGACAAAGTACCCAATCACAGTCTGTGTATCATACAAAAATACTGATTACTAGATATAACCAAAAAAAAAAAAAAAAAAAAAAAAAAAAAAAAAAAAAAGAAAGAAAAGAAAAAGAAAGAAAAGAAAAAGAAAAGAAAAGAACCGAACCGAAATCCGTAAAGTACGATCCTACTACATGTATGTATTTATTTTCGTTAATTTGTTCTCTGAGCATGTTTTGTATCAGTATCTCATATACATGAAGTTTTATAATTTTTCTTTATAAATTGTGTTAGTTTGTGCTTAGTTATAAGCGGATATGTTGCTTCGTGACATAATATCTTATTATTTGCAAATAAATAAATATCTCATATGAAATATGTAAACCATTCAATTATCACTGCCACCGGCGACCTTGATATGTGACATATCACATTGACGATTAGTAGAAATCTCATCAAAAGGAGAAGGTCCACTCACCGTGATTTACGGCCCTGTATTTAGTGACTTTTTAAAAAAATATAATTTTGAATCATTTTGATGTAAATCTATTTATCAACATTGGTATTTGTCATCGGTAAAAAGTTTGCGAAACTTCGCTCTCCATGACGTCATTTATGACGTCAGAAACTGGTGACGGTACGGTAATATCCGTATTTTTCGTTAATTTTCATACATTCTTTGCCGTTTTTCGCTAACAACACAGGCGGGTACGTTCCTAATTTTTGTTTTAGATAAACAATTTTGACATACTCTCAATATAAACGAATTTTCATTTACGTACCTACTTGTGCTCTATATGAAAACCTTTAAAATGTTACGATATTTTACTTTTAACCATCCGATTGCAGTAGGGGTCACAGGAGTCGTTTACCGATCGCTGCGTGTCCTTCTGTAGTTTCGGTGCACAAATTCCTCTTATATGTTTCTTGGCGGATTTTGACAAGTTTTGTATTGATGAAACCGGGAAAGAAAATTTAAGTTTAACGATTAAACGATATATTGGGTAAGATATATCAAAAGTTTGGTATCTTTTATTATCTTTGATTATAAGGATTTTTCTCCATTTTTTTTAACTTTCGTACTTTGCAGCGAAAAGTTAATATCAAACAAAATGTCTTCATTTGGAAACTTTGAGCGAGTTAATTTTAGTTTCAACCCTGCTTTGTTCAAAGATGAATACTTCACACATTATCGAGAATGAGCGAGTTGAATGACGTTCATTTATTGAACTGGATTGTCAAAATTTTAAACACCTCCGTTTACGGAATGAATCCTCCCCATAGGGAATTGCGTTTATATCATAAATCAAATGTTGGCCTCTCGGTTTAAACACGCCGTTTACGTTTTTCTTTCCCTCTAATTTTCATTAACGAACATGGAACTAGAAATAAGTATTTGCGTAAAAAGCACAATATGTGGGAGGGGGGTGGCAAAACTGTTACCAGTAAAGCATGACAGGTCAGTCTACATGTATACTAGCAAGTATTGTTCAAGAACAGGCATGTTGCTTGTTGTATGTTTGATCCTAAATTTAATTTAAACATATTTTTTTCCCAAACATTGGTCAATTTAAAGTTTACCAACATTATAAACACCCTCTCCCTGAAGTACATGATTTTGAACTTTAAAGTGACCTTGACCTTCATTGGATGCCGAGTTTCATCATGCTATACAATTCCGACAAAATTTAAAAGATGTCTGATGTGTATCAAGTTTATCTGTGCTAGCGAAATACATGTATATGAAAGTATGACCTACACACAGACGGACGCCGTGCAAAGTGATCTCTTTTTGTCGCTCTTGCGTTTCAGGCGACATGATAAGGTCGATGAATAATGCTTGACTATTACACAATAATGTTATATTGTTGATTGTTCTTTTAAGCACATTATTTTGTAAACTTCTTTATTTTTATTTTATTTCGATAATTTCACAGGTGTGTAAGGAAAACAAATGAAAATAAACGAATCATGGGATTAATCTTCCTTGTACCAAGTCGAATATGCTGGGTGGAAAGAGGGTTTTCTCGATCGACTCGGAGTTACTAGTTTTATTTCATATCTTTTCATTATTTATTGATTTATTCATTTATTTATTTATATATTTATTTATATATTTATTTATTTATTTATTTATTTATTTATTTATTTATTTATTTATTTATTTATTTATTTATTTATTTATTTATTTATTTATTTATTTATTTATTTATTTATTTATTCTGTGTGTGTGAGGGAGAGGGTGTGTGTGTGTGTTGTTTTTTTTCAAGCTCCTATTAAACTTAGTTCCTGTTTGCATCCATGTAGACAAGAAATTCAGAATTTAATAGTGAGAAGTGAGGGCAGTTAAAGGTCATAATAAATAAAGGATATATACATGTACTTTACGATCACAGAGTTACTTCGGTAACCGACAACAAAAAGACGAAATTCAAACTAAATACGTATGCTTGTCACTGACAAATATTATAATTGTTCATACCGTCACTTTAATTAAATAAAAACAACCCATGTTATAGATAAAAACAATAAAGAATATATAAATTCTACAGATTTGTGAAGACGGAGATTTCACGGGCGTAGCCAGGCGTACATTTGTACGCAAAAACGTTCACAATTTTTTCGCAAAAAAAGAAGGGAAAGAGATGAATAGACCCCGCCATTTCCCCAAAATGTGGGGTCTACATAAAGGACGTAATAAATAATAAAAGTGATATCAGTGATATAGTCCAAAAACACTCAATAATGATCGTTTTGATTTTTTTTTTTTTTAGTTTTCTCAGGCGCAGAAATTCGCGCTAACAATGTGCGCACGGTCGATGGGACAGATGATGTCCTTAGGTTTATTATTTTTAATTTAAAATAGAATACAGCATTAATTTTATGTTCATATCGGCATATCGGATATTTCCTTTATCTTAGATACGTTTCGTGCTCTTGATCCCTTTTAAATGCGGCTCAAATGAGCTCAATAGCCCCTAATTTGCTTCACTTTCTCAAAATTTTCTCTGACCGATCCCCTATCCCCCAACAATGAAAGAGGGAAACTTACTTCCATATTGTCCCTTACTTTGACTTTACAAGTCATCCTCAGAAAAAAAGAATGTGTCCCTTGTATTTGAGGTTCTGGGTCCGCTCCTGTCGTTGGCGACTAGGCGTCGACATTGAAAACACCCTAGCTACATTTACGTCCATGTCAGATCATATTCAGGGATTCCCCCCCCCCCCCCCCTTTGGGGCCGTTATTCGGCCCCATTCCCAATGAAAAAAAAAAACCTTTTTTCGCCAATTGTGGCTCTAAAATTTCCCAATCACATATAGATGGAATTATCACTGAAATCAGAGAAATTTACTGGTTCAAAAGTAGCAAATTTACTGTTAATTTGATATAGTGTTGTAAGTATAAGAAATTAATTCATGTTTAAAACGAAAAAGATGTATATAGAATAATTCTTATGTGATGGATCTCTCTCTCTCTCTCTCTCTCTCTCTCTCTCTCTCTCTCTCTCTCTCTCTCTCAACTTCCTGTGAAGCCCTCTCGGCGAAAAAAAAACAACCAAAAAACAAACAAACAAACAAACAAAAAAAAAAATGACGATTACAGTCGCTTAAAGCTTGCCCTTTCTCCCCCTTTTTTCAAAATTTGGTTACGCGAATGCGTAATGAACCTTACCCTCTCCTTTGTCCTAAATTGCATTGTTTTGAATATTTCAGATAATCATTGCGTTTTTAAATATTGTAAGAGCAGTCTATACATAAACATTGATGATACATGTATAAGTTCCCGTCCTTACTCTCAGTCCTTCTGCATTGTGTTGCAATTCATCCCAATAAAAAGTTGTATGTGCATCCGGCATTTGAGTTTCTGGATCCGCTCCTGAATCTGATTTGGACATGTAACCTGACCTCATTAAAGTCAGAGAAAATTCTTACTTGCTTATTCTGAAAAGTATATAATGACAGCCCCCCCCCCCCCCCCCCCCCTTCATAAGCTGGAGAAAAGTCACCACCTACTGTGAGAAAAGCCGTCGCCTACTTTCTATTGTAAGGGTACAATGTATTAAACGTATCTTCCTTCAGAGTATCCACCTACTTTAAAATTTATTGAGATTCCTGCCCCTTCCCCTACAAAAAGTGCATGTGTCAAATGTGTATAAATGTAACCGCTTTCCATAAGAATCTAGAATTCAAAGATGAATAATTTGACGCGACGTCATTTGAGAGCGAAGATACAGTTTCATTGCGATTCAGATGCTTCTGATATCTCTCGGAGATCTTTTCCCGATTTATTTAACACTGAAATCCAAATATATTCTTTAAAAACATTATATGTATCAACTTTCTCCTCTGAATTAATTTGACTGCAACAAAAATAGAACAGTTATACTTTTAGTGTAGATTTTTAGTTGTTGTAAATTGTCATTTTACGTCATGACGTTATAGTGAAAGAAAGCGCATTTTGACGTTTCACAATGCCAACTTCGCAAGGTCATGAAACGTTTACCTTTTATCAGATTTTCATATTGCTTACATTTTTAGAAACTAGAAATGTTGATATATATATATGTAAATTTTCTTCAAAAACGGCAAGAGGGCCGATTTTGATGGTTAGTTGCCCTTCTCCTTTACAATTTTGAATCAATACATTCACCTTACATGGTATACATCTCCACTATTCAAGTATGACTCAAACATGTACACGTTTTTATATGCATCTGTTTATACTCTAGTATTACAACGAATTTTGACCAATGTCAACTTAAAGAAAAATGTACACAAAAAATTGTATAAAAGCTGTTTATCGGAAAAAGTTATACATACTTTTCTACATAAAGTACGATCCTAAAAAAAAAGAAATAAAAAAAAAAAAAAAAACGTGTAGATATACCTTTCTACATTACGACGTTTTGCACAGGTAACATGCACTAATTGGTTAATTGGTTACCCCTTAGAAGGCCCCTTTCACACTCAATTAAGACATAGTCATTAAATTAAATATTTTCGACGTTCCGGGAACACACCACATTTACAAAGTTAATTAATACAAAACAAGTAGTTAGTTGCCCATTGGCCTTGTATGTTTATGACTTGTAATTTTTGTTTGTTTGTTTTAAGATGTCATCTTTGATTTTTTATTTTAGTATTTTTAAACCTTTCTTGTCCCACTGGTCTCTCTTCTTACATGTAACCCCTGTGTTTTTGCATTTGGTTGTTGCAACCAGGTCCTGTCGGACATTTCCTTTTTATTTCAAATTGTCCATACTTTGTTTACTTCTGCGTCATATATTGGGTGGTATGGAATGCTTTTAAAATAAATAGCTCTTTGACCTCTTCCAACTATCAATTGCAACGCCATTGACTCCATGCTTTTACCTTACTTAAAATCAAGATAAGCTGATGCAAAATGCCGAGTTGCAAAACCTTATTAAGTATGAATATGCAAACTTACAATATAATATGTACAAGAATTGTATCAGGTCGTGACAGATGGGAAACATTTCTGGCACGTTTCAGGTTGATTTGTGCAATACACATTCTTATTTGATCCAGAAACCATTTTAAGGACGAATTGAACACCAAGATGGCGGCGGCATTATTTGTTATCTCACTTCCACAGTCTTAACTTCCTTAACACATTTTGATACACTGATTGTTTTATAAAATGGAATCTCCTCATGAAGTTTGAAAAAATTCCGACGTCATTTGAAGAAATTATGCCACTTTTAAACTTTGCACTTCTGAGTTTTTATCCATGAGCAAAACACGACTTCATTTTGACGTTATCGAGGGGGGGGGGGGTGGGGATGGGGGGTAGGGGTGGCGTCACAAACCCTCTCATCTAAATTTCATTGAAACTTTGCATATATGGAATTCAATCTTTATCACAGTATAATATTTGTCAACAAGTTTACATAACAGGAAAACAGATGCCACATTGTTGAAAACTAACTAAATAACTATCAATTAAAGTAAATTAACTCAAAACTGGCATCATTTGAGCGACAGTGTCATCTTTTATTCCAGTATCTTGCCATTGATTTAAACACAATCTTCTCTTCTTTTCAAGATGGAAGTACAATGCATTTTTGAAGATTTTGGAAGTTAACTTAAGATTAATTTCCTATAGCTCAAGAACCAGGATGGTACTTTTAATAATATGACGTCATCGAGTAATCAATGTATACGTTGAAAAATACATATTTCAAAGCCTCATAGAAAGTGTGAATAAAACTGAATATAGGTTTTTATCATTAAGTACAGGCAAGAAATGAAAAAAATTCAGAAATTTTTAGAAAAATTGAATTTGGCGTCAAAGTGTTCAATACCCTATTGTATGAGTTTACCTTTTGATCCCAAATTCAAGAGGGGACTTCCTGATTCATGGGAAACAATTCTTGCAAGTTTCATGGGGATAGATGCAATACAGGCGCCGATATGGTGTGGAAACCATTTTCAATGATCCGAGTCCTATGACCTTGACCTTTGATCCAAAATAAACAGGGATCATCCTTGACTCAAGAGAAAAATTTGTGGCAAGCTTCAATATAATGGGTGAAATACAGGCTCTTATATTGTCTAGAAACCATTTTCAATCCTCAGAATCCAATGACCTTGACCTTTTAACCCAAACATCAGTAGGGCTCATCCTTGATTCAAGGGAAACATTTCTGGCAAGTTTCATGATAATAGGTGCAATACAGGCTTTAATATGGACTGGAAACCATTTTCAATCATCAGAGTAGTATGACCTTGACCTTTGACCCAAAAATCAAAAGGGGTAATCCCTGATTTCTGGAAAGTTTCATGACTAATAGGCGCAATACATGCTCTGGACCCATTAATCAATAGGGGTCATCCTTGACTCATAGTGAGTAAGTGTATGAAGTTTTATTGCACTAGCTAGCATCCATTATACTTCTGGTCCGTAAACCATTTTTAATTATCAGAGTCCTATGACCTTAACCTTTGACATTTTGAACCCCAAATCAATAGGGATCATCCTTGACTCATAGTGCGTAAGTGTTTGAAGTTTCATTGCACTAGTTAGTATCTATCATACTTGACTTATAGTCTGGAAACCAATTGCTGACGCACAGCTACCCGCTCGCCCCCTGTCTCATGTCAAATTTTAAAAGAGCTGAATTTTGGAACACGGCTTAAAATCTCACAAGTTATCATTTGGCTTTCTGCAGTGAAATTGGAACGTAGAGTCATTCTAAGTATAAGTATACACTTTATTTTAATCTATAAAGTAATCGAGCAAATAAATTGTTTCTAAGAAAATATAAATTAAATAGATAAAGAATGCATTAATATTTGAGCCAATGTAACACAATCTTCTATAACAACAATAAGTATGACATGAGGCTCATTAAGCCTATGTTGCTCAACGGAGATCATATTAATCAATGTCTCATTACCAATGGATTTGATGAGCTCTGATGCTCCATTGGCTAACGCAGATCCAAACCAAAAATCAAATTCAAGGCATTGTGGTCCCCCGCTATTGGGTGTTTGTCTTTAAAGAAATGCTTGCAGACCCCCCCCCCCCATTTTTAAGTTTTCATAATATATCTCATATAATATCAACATTCTAAATATGAAAGATTTAACTCCAAGTAAAGGTCAAAGGGTCCAAACTTTTGTTTTGTTACCAAGAGACAGGGCTGATGAAAAGGTATGCACATGTGAAATATTTAAGTCCTATCATTTAAGGTCAGGATGGCGACTTTTAATGGAAATGAGGTAGAAGAAAGATGGATATGTCCACATGTAGAGGAACGTCTCCTCGAAATATTCAGACCAAAAAATCAAAATTTGCCCGTCTTCTTTTTGGGGCAATAATTGTCCATTTTTGGCCTATTTCAACATTTTAGTCTTTTACATACCTCTGCAATGCATGAAATTTCAAAGAGTCATATATACCCTTATTTTTCTGGATTCTTATAGCTTGTGTATTAATTAAAGCCTATTTTGAAAAAAAATCTGATAGAATAAACAGTTCTAAGGAGTGTATTTTCATATAAATACGATATTACTGTTTGCCATGGCAACGCCTCGTTATTTTTATTAGTAGATAGAAGGTTGCCAGGTACACAAATTTTTTTCTATGTATAGAGCTATGGTATTGCTTTATCCTAAAGCAGTCAAACCAATGTGTACCCGAATTCGTTTTTGAGCAAAATGACTGTTTCTATTAATAGCTCTATAATTTGTGCAAAAAATCAACATTTTGACCCAAAAAACACAGAGATTTACTCGAAGTTCGAATTTCTAACAATCTCCTTTTTAAAGAGTGTAATGAATAGTATATATTCTGATGTTTGAATCTTTAGAAGCAGAACTCATGCAAAAATGACAATTTTTTTCCTATTTTCGGCGATTTGTCATTGAAATATAAGCATTTTTCCCAAAAATACCCATTCAGCAATGAAAATTTCAAGAGTATTATTTTTTTCCGAAATAATGCAACAAACTAAGCTTATACCATTTATCGTCCTTGTCGGTTTTAAATATTACGTGATATGAAAATAGAGTTATCTCCCTGTAGTCGCAACCCTAACCTTAAATTACCATCCTAAACTTATGATCGAGGTTGAAGTTTTAAAATGTGGGTCAACCTCCAAGGACGAGGTCAGAAGGTTGTTACCAACAGAAAAGGAATACACATGTAAAATGTGAAAGCCCAATCACTTTCTGTTCAAAAGTTATGATCAAGGTTAAAGTTTTTGAAAAGTATGTCAAACTCCAAGGTCAAGGTCACAAGGTCAAAACTTTTGGTATCCATGGAAAGATCTTTTCACAAGGAATACACATGTGTAATATCAAAGTCCTATTACTTTCCATTAATAAGTTATGGACAAGGTTAAAGTTTTTTGAAAAGTAAGGAACTCAAAGGTCAAGGTCACAAGGTCAAAAATTTTGGTATCCATGGAAAGGTCTTGTCACAAGGAATAGACATGTGTAATATGAAAGCCCTATCACTTTCCATTCAAAAGTTATGGTCAAGGTTAAAGTTTTTGATAAGTAGGTCAAAGTTCAAGGTTAAAGTCACAAGGTCAAAATTTTGGTATCCATGGAAAGGTCTTGTCACAAGGAATACACATATGTAATATGAAAGCCCTATCACTTTCCATTCAAAAGTTATGGTCAAGGTCAAAGTTTTTGATAAGTAGGTCAAATTCCACGGTCAAGGTCAGAAGGTCAAAAATTTTGGTATCCAATTAAAGGTCTTGTTACAAGGAATACACGTGTGAAATATCAAAGCCCTATCACTTACCATTAAAAAGTTTTACACAAGGTTAAAGTTTTTGTGACCTACTGACAGACCAACCGGTTTTAATGCCCCCGCGCTTTTGCGGAAGTGGGGGACAATAACCTAAGTGTTTTTGAAATTAGTACTGCCCTTCAAGGCATCATACAATACTGTGCAGTGGTTGGGCACTTGCTTTCTTTTATGTTCCATGATTTCAACAGAAGCATGCTCAGAGAAGTAAACTGAAAATGTGTCGGCCAATCAGATTCATCTGCAGCAATCTTGCTTGACATATCAGGCTGAAAAAAAGTTCAAAACTTGGTATAGGACCTTGAGTCATTGCTTCCTGTCATGTTTCATGACATTCTGTACAGTCGTTGATGAGGGGAAACCTTAATTGTCATGTTAGATGAAGATGCCAATGCTATAAACAGATGAACAACAGACTGCTCCCTATGACTGTAGCTCAATTAAGCTTTGTTCATGTGGAATAAAAAGCTAAAAAAAAAAAACAAAAAAAACAAAAAAAAAAACAAGGCATCCAAATTTCTACCCCCATATATACAACAAAATAGATAAAAGTGTGTAAAGTAATTGACGCCATGATATTTTTTTGATTCCTTGCAGTAATAGAATACTTTGTACTGAACATGATTTACATTCTAACTTAAACTTTCTGATTTTGTAAAATAAATACAAATGTAAGTACATATTGCAATAACAATACATGACATTATGAAAGGTGGATTTTTTTAAATGAACATAAACAATGCAAATAATTGATTAGTTACACATCAAATTTGTTTTTAATGTAAGATATTCACATCATTTTTAGTGCTGTATATTGAAATAAAATTTTCAATACAATACAATACAATACATTTTGCTTCAATACTTAATATTTGCAATGCAATACACATTTACTCTTTTTTCTCAAATAAATCATCATAATGAATCAATAAATACAGTTTTTATGTTAAAATCAAAGAAAACTTTATAAGACAGAACAAAAATAAATACAAATGGGTGGTAGCTATTATTTAAAAAACAAAAGGTCGAGATAACAATGACAGGAATGGGAAAAGTTTCTTTGTCTACCAAAGAATTCTGGTTGGTCACGTGCAAAGTCCATGAACAGAGAATTATACACCCGTGAACAGTAATTTCTTATATTTACACGTAATATTTGCCAAGTATTAGACATATCAGACACCCTATATCTGCACGAAAATTCCAAACACAGCGAATTACAGCATCAAATCTAACTTCTCCATGCCTTCAAAATGGGACGTGACATATTGAGTCTTTGCGGAATACAGAGTTTTTTCCCCTTACAGACGGTATCTGACGTAAAACCAATATTGCGACGTCATGAAAATTGTATGGTAACGTCGATATTTTACCGTCAATTCCAAAACTTTATATGATTTCTTTTTAAATACATGTAATAGATACTTGAGAATTAACATCAACAAAGATGAAAAGCTTGATTTTGAATTTGGTTCCTTTTCCTTATCAGTTACTAAAGAGCCCTGCATTTTATTGTACAATGCACTTTCCTCTTTGATTGAGAATCCACTGATGTTGCTATGGGAACATACATGTATGACATCATAGTAAAACTGGGGGTGAAATGTGTATCCCCTTGCAATTTATTTTCTTGCTCTGACAAACTTGTATTTATAACAGACTTATAGGTACATGTAGTAACAAAACTTTGGTATGAATGTCAAAACTTTTATAACAAAGAAGGTGGGCAAATTCTCAAGAAATATGTAATATTTGATATATGATCATACTATTGGTAATATAATATTAAAAATATCAAATATCATTAAAAAATCCAATCAAAGTCAATAATTTTACAAAAACATATAGATATTGAAGTACAAATGAGCATTTATTGACATATACATATAAAACATTACAATACGTACTCTAGCTATTCTAGCTTTTGTCTGTACGTATGGTAATTTATCCACTCAAAACGTTAAAGTAACATAATCGTGCAGCAGTGCATAATATAGTTTAGAGCGACATGACATCAGTTCATTTTCTTGGGTGGATAAAACATTACGCAAAAAGACAAAAGTGATCCTAATGAACCTTATTGTGAAAGGGTCTATAATTTCTCCATGATATGTATTTACAAAAGAAATTGATAGTACACATCAAATCAAGTAAAAATTAAAATAAAACACCGCTAAAGACGGTATGGCCCGATTGCAAAGTAAGTTTTTGTCACCAACTGGGTCAAGGTCAATAGGTCAAATAATACAGCATAAATTGAAAGGTTTTGTCAGAGGCAACCTACATGTATAAAATAAAGTTTCTACTGCATACAGTTCCATAGATTTTGCTTAAACCAGGAACTTTAACCAAAATCCTTAACTAGGTCAAAGTCCAAGGTCAAGGTCACTAGGTCAAATGTTACGGCATAAATTGAAAGGTCTTGTCATGGGCGAGCTTCATTAATAATATAAAGTTTCTACTGCATACAGTACCATAGATTTTGCTTAAACCAGGAACTTTAATCAAAATCTTTGAGTAGGTCAAAGGTACAGGTCACTAGGTCAAATGTTACGGCATAAATTGAAAGGTCTTGTCATGGGCAAGCTTCATGAATAATATAAAGTTTCTACTGCATATAGTTACTTAAATTTGCCTCAACCAGAAACTTTAACCAAAATCTTTAACTAGGTCAAAGTCCAAGGTCAAGGTCACTAGGTCAAATGTTACGGCATAAATTGAAAGGTCTTGTCATGGGCAAGCTTCATGTATAATATAAAGTTTCTACTGCATATAGTTACTTAGATTTTGCCTCAACCAGAAACTTTAACCAAAATCTTTAACTAGGTCAAAGTCCAAGGTCAAGGTCACTAGGTCAAATGTTACGGCATAAATTGAAAGGTCTTGTCATGGGCAAGCTTCATGTATAATATTAAGTTTCTACTGCATATAGTTACTTAGATTTTGCCTCAACCAGAAACTTTAACCAAAATGTTTAAATAGGTCGAAGTCCAAGGTCAAGGTCACTAGGTCAAATGTTATGGCATAAATTGAAAGGTCTTGTAATGGGCATGCTTCATGTATAATATAAAGTTTCTACTGCATATAGTTCCTTAGATTTTGCCTCAACCAGAAACCTTAACCAAAATGTTGACGGCAGACGGACGGACGGACAGACGGACGGACAGACAGACGGATAGACGGACATCGTCAATCTATAGACCGGAATTGCTTTGCAATCCGGCCAAAAAATATCATGGCACACATTAAAGGTCAATACTGGAAATTGTACATATTGGTATTAAGTGTACATTCAATCATTAAATGTGACAGATTAAACAAATTTAAACACAAACATATTGTACAAATAAAAGTCAATTTAGGTGGGTTAATTCTATGTACACATACATACATGTATGAATATTATTTTTTTTTTGGATAGAGAAATATGATAATTAAAATAAATACAAACAAAACATATTGTAGAAAATTAACAAAAAAGTATTAAAAAACAAATTGGTATTGGTCTTACACATTAATACACGTGAATGATTGTCATTTATCTTGTGACATACATGTAATGTTTATAACAGATGATGCTGTTCTATACATTTGAAAACTTTATACAGCTTACTATTGTATGTCTGGAAAAAATACCCATCACTGATTGGCTGATAAAATGTCTGGAGCTTCTGAATATATCGCCATAACCACCTCCAGAGAGCTAAATTTAGAACAACTCTCATATTTTCCCCAGTATCTTTCTAAAATTGGCCTTGTAGTTATGACGTCATAACAGTAGCAACATATACATATATTTCCCGTCATCAGTAAATACCTATAAATTCATTACAGCAATGAATGCTATCAAGCTAATCGTTGTATTTCATGATCATACAATAAAACATTTAATTACCTTGTGTTCAGAAGATATCGCCGTATAGCAACCCTCAGCATATGTTATTCACCTCGGCCTGTGGCCTCGGTGTATAACGTATCCTTTGGGTTGCTATACTGCTTTACCCTGCCTCTGGCAAATTTCTTGCAATCTGATTGGTCGAGAAGAACCAAATATTATGTTGTATTATTTTACTTACAGGATATTATTTTAATATCCTGCTTCTACTAAGACGCTTTACGCTTTTGACGTCACCAAGATGCTCTAAAATATGTTGACATAGCATACACAAACCAAAAGCATTCAGCGGGATAAATTCGTTATTTAGTGTTTTACAGGGGAGATACAAAAATATATTAGGTCGATGAAAAAATTTGTATTAATGGGCTCGGCTTTGCCTCGCCCAATACAACTTTTTTCATTGATCCAATATATTTCCAATATATTTCTGTATGTCCCCTTGGTAGCTTTTGTGTGTAGATAAAGTCTAAAATCACAAGGTTAAGTCACATGGTCAATTCTTGGAATCAAAACAAAGGTTTAATTGACCCTTCCGAACGTGGGAAAAATTTGAGAAATTCCATGACATCACAATGCAATTTTGATGTTTGACCGAGGTTAGAAGCTTGTTTGTCCGAGGTTAAAAGCATTGTGATGTCACAAAATTTTGCATTTTTCCCGCAATCGGAAGGGTCAATTGTCATCAATAATTAAAATAATAAAATGAATGTTATCAGCTCCTTTGTATACAAATACATCAAAATCACTTTTTCTGTTCAAAAACACACAGACCAGTATACTTAAATGCAAACATAAAAAAAAATATATACTTCCAGATTTTGAAATTTTTAAATTAAAAGATATCAGTAATTCAAAAGATACTGAAAATAAAACATGCCTAAAAACAGTAAATTATTCATTAATTATTGGCATTTGCATTGGTATGTTCTGTTGAATTTGCAGAGGCGACTCTTGGCGTGTGTTTTTTGATACTCAATGCTGCACGTATTTTTGCGTTACAGGAAGGACATCTAATTATGTGCTCCACACACTTCTCACAGCAAATACAGTTACACGGAATCATTGTGTGGTGATCCTGGGAACTCTTAGAGCATTTCACACATGCTTTACATGACTTAGCTTCAGTCTCTTGTGCTCTAGCATCTACCTCATCAAGACCTGTAATCAAGTTTATATTTATATAATGCACCTCAACCATTCTGCTACAGAATCCAGCAAAATTTGTGATACATTACATCATTCCAGCTGTGACATAATAATTAGGCACCACATTAATATTCTGTCAGAATTTATGAATGGAAAGACATTATTTGTCAGACTTTATTTAAGGGTCAATTGCAACAATAACCTCTTCCTTTCTCTTGATTTTGTTCCTCTCTGTTGAGCATTAAGTATTATAATAATTAAATCAAATGTTTTTCAGAAAAAACAGATGTCTTCCCCCTCCCTCTAAGTTACTTTGACCTTGGGCCAAGATGATGTGAAACCTTTGAGTCATGGGCAACATCATACTAAAACATGAAAGTGATTCATTGTATTGTCTGAGGTAAAGCCCAAACATGATTAGCATATACAATTTCATTGTAAGCATATTAAGTGAAATTGACTTTGGTCACATGACCTTGAATATAGGTGATCTGAAAAATACATTGTATGGATCATGAGCAACAAAAAACTGAATTAGTGATTGGATACACGATTCAAAAAATATAAAGCCTAAACATGATAGGCATAACAATTTCAGCCTGGACAAAATTAGCATATACAATTTCATTACCAAAGTAAGAAGTGACCTTAATCATGTGACCTTGGGTCAATTTGATAAGAAACATTTAGGTACAGTCTCCGTTAAAGTGTTACATTACTAAATTTGTGTGTCCGCAGCCTGTACAGAAATATTTTAATAGTAAACTGAGCAAAAATATCGATTTTGATTACCTTTCACAATGTTCCAACTTACCACAATAGTAATTACAACCAGAACATTCGTGGTTCTTTTCCTTGGACTCACAAAGGGTCAATTTTTAGTGAATTTGCCTTGTCTGTTGCACAAGGTTACATTTTTGATGTAGAAAAATACATTGCAGAAATGTATCATCAGTGTCCTTTTTACTCCCAATTGAAACCCCGAAGTATAACTTTTACATAAGGACTAAGACTTTTCCTGCATGAGAAATGTTGTTTTTGAAATAAGAAATATTCTGTTGTCCGTTAGAAAGCGAACAGATACGTTACCACACTTCAAGCTGCTAGATATGTAAGACAATAATGACATATCCGAAATCTTTGAGTAGAAAAGAAAGCATATACATGGGTACTATCAGCAAACAGAGTCCTTCAACCATTCTAAGAAACGATATTCTATCGGTTTCATCTGGAGTATCTAAAATCGGCACTTGGACGTTTATACAGCAACAGATACGTTACCAACTATCTAGCTCTACAGTGAGAACTCAACCGATTTGGCCCTATTTATGGATTAGATGGAGTGAATATTGGTTAAAAACGTCAGCTCTTTTGATAAGAATGACGAAACATACAAAATAACGCGGAAAATGCAGCTAAAAAACAGATATGTTACCGACAGATACGTTACTTAGATTTCATTTTTGGCCCATATAGAAGTTATATATTACTGGATTGATGCTGATATTTTAGCTTTTGTCAGAAGAAACATATAACAGTTGAAAATAAAGCAAAACCATATCTTACAGGGCATATTTTGTGTTTTTATGGAAAATCCTGAGAAACAGCCTTTCTCTCGGAAAATCAATAAATGTCTTAATACAGAGGCATAATTTATGCCATAAATTGTTGTCACATTACTCATTTGTCACGGTATTGAGATTCATAGGGGATAACCTTTGCACTGTACTCAAATACGGCTTTAGAACTGAAAGTAACGTATCTGTTTCAAATGGTAACATATCTGTTTCGATAGTATTTGTAGTATTTTAGAGAAACTAATGTGAGTATCATAAAATAATGGGTTACTCGTATACACTGCTTACTTATTACATCAATTAGAGATATTTTTGACCATATATTTTGATAATTGGTACTTTTATAGCAAATGCTCTACCACTGGTATACCAACGTAAAAATGCTGTCAACGATTTTCTAAGCAATTTACATAGAATTATTATGTGCAGGATCACATATGATACCATCTGGCATAACAAGCAATAATATTTAGTTGACCAGGGATGCGTGTTTTGTATAATTGTAGATGGAATGTACAGAGGGTGAAAAATTTCAATACAGAAATATTTATGCCTTCTTCAGACGTCAAATTTTCAAATAATGTACGAAATCAAAAAGGTTTATTATACTTCAAAAGATTTCTATGCATAGTAAAACGGCAGCAGACGAAAGTTTATACTGTAACTACTTTTGTTCCTTCAGCGATGGAATGAACAAAAGGCTACCCCTTGTAACATAGCTGTTAAATTGCAATCCAGGCCCCTCTATTGAACAAAACATATCACTAGAAGTAGACCAAGTAGAGATTTCCCCTGTTCCATTTCAAATACCTAAGATATGTATCCTTCAATAAAAATACAAATATTTATCAAATGCGAAATTTTATTTTTCACCATTTTCAAATCATAATTTAACACTTTAGTGGAGACTGCACCTTTAGTCCTTAGAAACAACATATAAAAATATGAAAACAATTGTAAGAAGGGTTCAGGAGATATAGCCCAGACATATTTACAATTTCATTAAAAAGAACTAAATGATCTTGACCTTGGGCACATGACCTTGGGTCAAGATGATAAGAAACCTTCCAATCCTGAGCAACAGCATTCTAAAGTATTAGAGTGATCCAGTATACGATTCCACAGATATAGCCTAGACTCAATAGCATTTACAATTTCATTAAAAAATGTAAAACTTGACTTTGACCTTAGTCATATGACCATGGATCAAGGTGGTGTGAAACCTTTGGGTCATCAGCACCATCATACTAAAATATGAAATGATCCGATCACAGTTCAAAAGATTAAGCCTGGACATAATACACATAACAAATACAATGTCATTTAAAATACATGTATACTAATTGACATTGACCTTTGTCACATGATCTTGAGTCAACGTGATGTGAAACCTTCGGGTCATAAGCAACAAAATACTAAAATATAAAGCGATCGTGCAAACGGTTCAAGAGATATAGCCCGAACAGGAATGCATGTACAATTTCATTAAAATTGTACTACATGACCTTGACCTTGGTCACATGACCATTGGTCAAGGTGATGCGAAACCTTCGGGTCATAAGCAACAACATACTAAAATATGAAAGTGATCCGGCAAACGGTTCAAGAGATATAGCCCGGACAGGAATGTATTCATAATTTCTTTAAAAATGCACTAAGTGACCTTGGTCACATGACCTTGGGTCAAGGTGATGTGAAACCTTCGGGTCATAAGCAACAACATACTAAAATATGAAAGTGATCCGGCAAACGGTTCAAGAGATCTAGCCCGGACAGGAATGTATGCATAATTTCATTAAAAATGCACTAAGTGACCTTGACCTTGGTTACATGACCTTAGGTCAAGATGCTGTGAAATCTTTGGGTCATAAGCAACAACATACTAAAATATGAAAGTGATCCGGCAAACAGTTCAAGAGATCTAGCCCAGACAGGAATGTATGTATAATATCATTAAAATTGCACTAAGTGACCTTGACCTTGGTCACATGACCTTGGGTCAAGGTGATGTGAAACCTTCAGGTCATAAGCAACATCATACTAAAATATGAAAGTGATCCGGCAAACAGTTCAAGAGATATAGCCCGGACAGGAATGTATTCATAATTTCATTAAAAATGCACTAAGTGACCTTGACCTTGGTCACATGACCTTGGGTCAAGGTGATGTGAAACCTTCGGGTCATAAGCAACAACATACTAAATTAAATCAAATGTTTTTCAGAAAAAAACAGATGTCTCCCCCCTCCCTCTAAGTTACTTTGACCTTTGGCCAAGATGATGTGAAACCTTTGAGTCATGGGCAACATCATACTCAAACATGAAAGTGATTCATTGTATTGTTTGAGGTAAAGCCCAAACATGATTAGCATATACAATTTCATATTTAGTGAAATTGACCTTGGATATAGGTGATCTGAAAAATACATTGTATGGATCATGCGCAATAAAGCCTAAACATGATAAGCATAACAATTTCAGCCTGGACATGATTAGCATATACAATTTCATTACCAAAGTAAGAAGTGACCTTGGACAATGTGATAAGATACATTTAGTCCTGAGAAACAACGTATTAAAATATGAAAACAATTGTAAGAAGGGTTCAGGAGATATAGCCCAGAGAAGATTATTACGTACAATTTCATTAAAAAGAGCTAAATGATCTTGACCTTGGGCACATGACCTTGGGTCAAGATGATAAGAAACCTTCCAATCCTGAGCAACAGCATTCTAAAGTATCAGAGCAATCCAGTATACGATTCCACAGATATAGTCCAGACTCAATAGTATTTACAATTTCATTAAAAATGTAATATTTGACCTTGACCTTAGTAATATGACCTTGGATCAAGGTGGTGTGAAACCTTTGGGTCATCAGCACCATCATACTAAAATATGAAATGATCCGATTACAGTTCAAAAGATTAAGCCTGGACATTATACACATAACAAATACATTTTCATTTAAAATACATGTATACTAATTGACCTTGACCTTGGTCACATGATCTTGAGTCAACGTGATGTGAAACCTTCGGGTCATAAGCAACATCATACTAAAATATAAAGCAATCGTGCAAACGGTTCAAGAGATAAAGCCCGAACAGGAATGCATGTACAATTTCATTAAAATTGTACTACATGACCTTGACCTTGGTCACATGACCTTGGGTCAAGGTGATGAAAAACCTTCGGGTCATAAGCAACAACATACTAAAATATGAAAGTGATCCGGCAAATGGTTCAAGAGATCTAGCCTGGACATGAATGTATGCATAATTTCATTAAAAATGCACTAAGTGACCTTGACCTTGGTCACATGACCTTGGGTCAAGGTGACGTGAAACCTTCAGGTCATAAGCAACAACATACTAAAATATGAAAGTGACCCGGCAAACGGTTCAAGAGATATAGCCCGGACAGGAATGTATGCATAATTTCATTTAAAATGCACTAAGTGACCTTGACCTTGGTCACATGACCTTGGGTCAAGGTGATGTGAAACCTTCAGGTCATAAGCAACAACATACTAAAATATGAAAGTGATCGGGCAAACGGTTCAGGAGATATAGCCCGGACACGATGTGTGACAGACGGACAGACGGACAGACAGACGGACGACGAAGGCAAAACCAATATGTCTCCTCCCCGTTGGGGGGGGAGACATAAAAATGAAAGTGATGGGGCAAACGGTTCAGGAGATATAGCCCGGACACGATGTGTGACAGACGGACAGACAGACGGACGACAAAGGCAAAACCAGTATGTCTCATCCCCGTTGGGGGGGAGACATAAATATCCTATGTACAAAGGACTAGGTGCGCTAACCCCTCATATCGGCCCTATAATTTTAACGAAAAATGCTTTTGATAAACGAATTATTAATTATCACTTTTTGCAATGTTGAATGCTTGAGAAAATACCGCATCATAATTTTTAGCCCTTGTAACGTCACTAGCATGATGTATGACATCATATGCTGACGTCATTTGCCCTGAATGACGCAAAACAAAGGAAAATCATCGTATTTCACACACAAATTTTCAAATTTCATCTATGCTCTAGGCCTTGCCCACAATATTTTTCATAGAAATTAAGAGGCCAATGAGAAAACCATTGATTGGTACAAAAATATTCGTGGGCAAGGCCTGGAGATCTACTTGATTTCATAATTTTGTATCAAAATTTTGCTCATTTATTGATATTTTCAATGATTTCGAAATTTTTAGGCCTTTTGAGTGACATATTATTCAATATAGGACTGTGACATCAAAACAGACTTTGCTGATTTGGATTCACCATACATTTGACATTTTATAAACTAGAATATAATTAATATATGAACAACTTGAAAATAAGGCCGAAATGGCAGGTTACCGCACCTATGTCGCCTGCAATGCAAAAATAACATGTTCAGAGACCTTTGTCCAACGTCAATCTGTCTGTGTCTGGAAGTTACACTACACATTATATAACAAAAAAATCAAATAGCCTGTCAAAGCATTTACATTACATGCAATAAGTAGCTTAAAATGGATTTGGTGATGCCAAATAGATCCTTGCTTTAACAAAGGTACTGCAAACCTGAACATGACAAATAACAATACCTCCAGATGCTCCATGATGGTGAGTGGGCATCGATGCCAGGGAAATAGCGGCAGCGGCCGGGTCTGGAGGTTCAGTGTTCTGTTGGACCCTACTCATCTCTCTGAATTGTTCTATTTCCTCCCTGTACTGGTCCTGATCTCTTATAGGTGACACTGATAAAACAAAAATTCATCAGCATTTATTCAACAGATTTTCAGATGCAAGTGCAAACTAGAAAATTGACAAAGTCAGAAAGAGTCCAAACTGGCACCTTTAAAAACCTTTCACACCTATATGAAGTTTTGATATCCCTTCGCAACTCGTGTCAATGTGCTTATTTGTTTGTGTGTCTGGAATCTTGTGAACAGCTAGCATAAAAGACAAAGTAATGATCATAGAAACATCAGACCTTCCACAAATGCCATGGGGTGAGGATGAATCTTATCAAATTTCAAGGTCAAGGATCAAAGGTCAAGGTCACTATGGACTTAGGCTTTAAATCCTTGCAAACAGTATAGAGGACAAAGCAATCACCATATAGGATCACCCAACCTTCCACAAATGTTCCTTATTTGAATAGGTCAGCCCATTGATTTTCAAGGTCAAGGGTAAAAGGATTAAGGTCACTATGGACTTGATTTTTGCTGATATCAAAGAACATACAGTTGCTTTTCTATGCTATGCTAGTGTTGGCTTCTATTCAATTTGGGTCTTTGTCAAAAGATGCAGGGGTTTTTAAACATAACTGTCAGAAAGACAGACAGACAGATACAGGCACTCCTGAAAGCACCCAAACAGTGTTTTGGAAGGACATTTTGTAAAATTGGCAATTTGCATGATATTCTAAAATTTCAATAGGCCATTTCTCATGACAGTACTGAGACTTCAATGGGCCATGATTCTGCAATTTGATTGGAACATTGCGCATTGTCCCTGTTCTTCCCAGAATCAATGCTTGAAAACCTGGTTGATGGCACTTTAGACATACATTGTATCAAATAACTGAAGAGCTCCACCATTCTTTTTAATTTTGCAATAATATTTAATAATTTCAGAATCAATATTCTGATTACAAAATCAGTGGATAGCTTACAATGACACTAGGACATATGGTCAGACACATTGACAGGACGGCTATGATGCTAGCTCAACACTAGCATGACTAGAAATATATGTTTACATTGATAGCGTGTCTTCAGATCTACACTTTTTGCTTTGAGACTGTTGTTAATTTCATGGTATCTTTAGCTTCTCTTTATCATCACATCGTTGTATCCCATTGGTATCTGCATGTGAATTTTGATACTATATCACATTAGTATCATGTTAGAGTATCCCGTTTACCCATTTTTTTTCAAGAAAATAATTTGTGTGAAATATAAATGATAGAAAAATATCAAACTGTTTACACATACATTTTTTAGCTACTCTATATTCCTCAAATTTCTTCACCAGCTCTGGATCATACTCCCTTGATACCTGCCTGCGCACCAGTTCATGATGAACTGAACCTCGTCTCGGTGAAATATTGTTTTGTTGTAAGAAAGTGCATCGTGGGAAGAAACGTTTGTGTTCCTCCCATGGGATGTCATTAGGCTCCCAGTTCCTGAGGAGACCAGCACACTGGAAACACCTTACAGCATCGCCCTTTTCTGAAAATATTTAACAAATTACTATAGTAATTATTTCATTTCAGTGGATGATGGAAGGTCAGAGGCACTGGACAAAGCCTAAGTTCTTTTTTTATCTGCAATTTACTTATATTTAAATTCAGATTTATATCAGTATGGTCAAACGGAACCAATATAGCCTTTTTAATTTGAATGAAAATATCATGATCAATGTCCATAAATTTTATCCAAGTTCTTTCGATATTGTACCAAGGCTTTTATAGCATATAATTAGTAAAGGAAATTCAACGTTTAATGCATAAGTGCGTATTCTTGTATAGGGCTCTCAATTGTCCTAATTTGGGGCTAATATTCGGTCCCATTCTCAATTCAAAAAAGTATTTTCCCCCCAATTTATTGACCAAATTTCCCTAATTTGACACCTCATGGAAAAATTTGAATAATTGATTTAGAAACGTTAAATTTCAAATGTAATTTGACGAGAGATCCATGAAAATAAAATGTGTCTTTGTTGTTGAATTATTCAAATGATAAATTCTTCTTCGTTTGTATTTATATTTTTCCCATTTTAGAGAAAACATTGCTATTTTTCCAAATTTCAATTGCCCTGGCCTCAGTCCCAAGGATTTGTGCGAGAGCCCTGTATAATAACTATACCTGTCCATCTACATTGTAATACAATGTACAAATAGTTGTGAAAGTGTTACATGTATTATCTATCCCCCTGAAACTGGTTAAATCAATTGTACATTCTTTGGTTTTGTTAATTGTGTAGTTTTTTATTACTCATACTAATTATATACCTAGGTAAAAGAAGCCTGCAGCAGCTAAATCTCTTGGTCTTTGCTTCATACTCTTTGGCCAGTACTTTTCATATGTCTTGAGTCTAGCATTATAATCAGCATACTGGGGGTAGGCCGGTTCTTCAGTACTAGGTGTCCGATCATAAGGAATATTCTGAGCACCCCAGAGGCCCTGTAGCACTAAAGGACACCTTTTTGAGTGACGCTTATGTTCTGTTACAACATTATCTCCTGGAGCCCAATCTCTCAAAACTACGTTGCAAAATGCACACTTCACTCTGTCTCCTGACTTGAGGTAGTAAAACCCATGTCTTGCTAAATCTTCTTTAGTGACAATGCTCTGTTTCGGCCAGTTTTGAAAGGTCTCAAGTCGATACGACTCTGCTCTATAATAATTGAAACTATCCTCATTATTGTCATCGGAGCAGTCTGCCTTATTGGAAGTTTTTCCATCCACAATGTCTTCTAGTTTCTTGTCTAATATTACCATACTGTCTTATTGCCTCAAGCACAGCCTTGTAAATTCCACCCTGCAATATCATTGATTGGATTAATAAATGCATTGACAATTTGACACTATTATGAAAAGTCATTAATATATTCCCAAATATTCTGTTGAAATGCAGATATCAATACATGTATAAAAACTAATATCATAAATCATAATATCATTTTTGAAATACTAATATCAAATAAATTTACGTGCAGCTGCACATGTGCATTCAAGGAAAAGGTAAATATTCACTTGTTTTCACCTTAAATGACTTACCTTTAATGGCTAGATTTGCCTTTTCCTGACCTGGGCAATTGTAAAAAGTTTTAAACTTTGGTCATTTTAAATTTTAATTTTAATCACAGGGGTGAGGTATCATCGTTTGGTCACAAACCCTTTCCTCAATACTTGTAAAACTTTCTTCTATAATATGTCTATATATAAAACGCCAAGGGCGGACACTCTCTTTGTTCTTGATCATGGCTTCCTTTTTTCCTTCCTACAGGCTAAACCCACGGTCAATTTGATATGATTTTTGGTTTTGTTATCTCAAATTGAATGTATAAAACATATCCAAATTGAAAGATGCACCGGTCGAATACATATAGATAGAATTGGAAGCCACGATCGAGTACAAAAAAGTTATATAGCTATTATATAGGAAGTGTCCTCCCTTTGGGTTTTTAATATACAGGCATATAGAAGAAAAGGTTTGTATAGAGGAAAGGGTTCAATTGTCTCGACCAAGCGATGACACCTCACCCCTGTAATTTTAACCTTTCACAACTCCCTGTTGCGCAGTGCATAAGTTCAGGCACATAATGGTCAAAAGAAAAAGTGAAGAAGAAGAAGAAGAACTCCTATCACCTGATCATCTGTGACTTGATATCGAGTTTTCAAATAATTTAATAATAATAATAATTTATCATAATATCAGACAAACAGACAGACAGACAAATTGAAAGTAATCAGTAAATAATCAGTATAATAATAGGCCATACTGCACATCTTCATCTTCATCAAGGAAATCCTTTGCTTGGTGGGAATTTCTACTTTCGGTTTGTAACACAGAGGTAGATCTCATCAATTAATTGAATGGTTCCACTTTACACTTTCCACAGCTTCGGATCTGGAATTTGGCTAGGGATGATTTTTTAAATAGGGGACAGATGGGGTCCAGCTTCATTATGTGAGCTTTATTATTGAAATAACTATGATTTTTGGTGTTTGCAAGAAATGGTAAGTTTGTAGTTTTGAAAACAGACCATTGTTTACATGATATACCTCATTTGCATAGTACAATGGAATGTGAAAGTAGGGGGTCACGTGACGAAGCCTGGCCTTAGCAGAGAGCGTTGCAAATAGGTAAGTGAACTTCGAGGAGAGATATTTTGAGTTACATCAGGTGAAAATTCAAATAATTTGCACAGATTATACATTAATGTATAAAGATTAAATAGACATGAAATTCACATAGCAAATCATTTGAGAACGATGTCAGAATTGATGAGGTATAGGGGGATATGTATTTCATGTGGAACCATGTGCTTGTGGTGTATTTTCACTTTGACGAGCATGAGCATGTCTGGCTGAGGAAAGGTTTGTCCATGTCCAATCAAATATTGCTTAAGTAAAGACAAAGAAAAGTGCTTTTTATTGATATGTTGCTTTGTATGATATGAAGAATGCAAAATTATTTATTTGACGTCAAGTTTGGCACATATTTTCTAAGAAAATGCACATTTTTCGGGATCAATAAGCGTGGAGTGCAACCAATAATAATATTGAGTGATGAAATGGTCGATCCATTTATTTTAACTTTTAATAATCATTTTCCACATTATGTCTATAATTTCAAGACATGCGTATGACATTAATTACTGCCATATTCAAGAAATTTTAATTTGAAACCTCTTTGTCGGGATTGAAATTTAAATTTTACAAAAGAAAAAAGTTCTTGAAATTCAACTTATTATTACTAGATCTACAGCACTTGGCACATCGTAAGTATTCAGCTGATGGCTGATTATCATTTTTTATTATATAAGTTTCACTTAGAATTTAATTTAAATCTAGCAACTCTTGCGTACATGTCAACCACCCTCATCCCCTTACATGCATATATATAGATGCCAATATTAGGGGGTACCTGTCTCCCCCTCCCACCCCTTAACCCCCCCTCCTCCCTCCCCCTCCTTTTTACTTTTCTTTACCTCCCCTCCTCCGTTTCCTCCTTCCCACCCCTTCCTCCACCCTCCCTCCCCTTTCTCCCCCTCTCTCCCTCCTCCTGCCCCTCCCTTTCACCCCTTCAATATTGCCATGCCAGGTAGACTACTTGTCATACATATTTTTTTTAAAGCATGCTAAGGGAGCAACCATGTGATTTTTAGGGGGGGGGGGGCAGGGATAATTGCAAAAAAAAAATTCTTGGAGAAAGCTGTTTTAAACCCTCTGACCTCCTTCTTCTTCTTCCTTCTGAGGCACAGTCCATTTGATATTCTGGGGGGGGGGGGGGGGCTTGGGTTTTTTTGTTGGAGCAAGATTATTTTTTCGCCTCGGACCGGGGCAAAATTATTTTTTTCTTGCAAAGTCGGAGCAAGGAAATTTTTTTTAACAAAGTGATATGCAAATAAATTAAGAATGTTTGTGTTTTATCAATAGAAATGATTTATATTTATTTACTCAAAACTCTAAATATTGATATATACTTTAGTTTTATGCAAGTATTCAATTCAATTCTAAATAGAGAGATAAAACTAGATTTTTACAATACAATTCTAAATTTATATAAGGTACATGCATATAAGAGGGTAGGTGGGGAAGGTCTTCTAGACAAATTTTTAAATGTTGAATTTGTAAATTTGTGAATAATTGAAGTTCTCCTTCCAAGCTTACAAGAACATAAAATTAGACTCTATGGGATACATGCAACATGTATTAATAGTAACACATAAATATTGCTAACACTTTTGATATCTTCAAATATATGAACTTTGACATTATTAAATAATGTTTGATAGAAAAATATGGCAAGTGAAACGAGCCAAAATTTTTTTGATAGACTGAAAACTGCGGTGAGCGAAGCGAGCCGGAAAAATTTTCAAGAGTTTTAGCAAAATTTTATGGTAATTCTTTAAATTCAGATTATTTGTAAGAGCAAGATTATTTTTTTCCGTCACATCATAAGCAAATTTATTTTTTTCATCAAAATTCAGAGCAAAATTATTTTTTTTTCGAAAAAAACCCAAGCCCCCCCCCCCCCCCCCCCCCCCCCCCCCCCCCCCCGAATAATCAAATGGACCGTGCCTAAGTACAGCACCACTATTAAAGTATTATCACACTTTTTTTGGCATAAAAGGATGAACATCCTAGATTAAGACTTAAAAACAGGATATAAACTGGAACATGTGGAAGCAACGTTAATATGACTGGGTGTAAATGATGGAGACTTAATTCTTTTTGCAATATAATGGGTTCTGTGGTCTACAATGTAATTTTGCACCTGATACTATGTTTGAGCCTCTGATCCCCAGGGTCTTAGAAAATGCATGGGGTGTGGTCATTTTTTCCTATTATAATTGTGCTCTCAACTTTCCTTTAACTAGGGGTTTGTGTCATTGATTGTTCATTTGAGCTAGCAGCCCCTGGACTCTATGATCTTGGAAAATGGTTGTGTCATTCTTGTTTGAAATACTATATCTTGGATATTATGATTATATGAGTGATATTCTAGTTGCAATCTAATGGATATGTTGTTTTGTTGTGCTACTTAACAGCAATTCTCTGTAAGAACCAAAGAATTTCAAAACATGTTGGCACGGCATGTCATGGATTTTTGAGATTTTTGGTATGGAAGTTCAATATGAAGTACTGGTATGTAAATCAACCCCAGTTTTTTCACAAAGGTTGTCGTTGCCATGGTAACCGGTGTCTGAGTTTAAAAAATTCGGGAAAATCTATAGGACAAGGCATATTTGTAGGCTTTCGTTACCATGGAGACAGGTACATTTTAAATCTTAAATTGCTTTGATTATTTTCTTTATATACTTATTATTATGCATATTTGTAAAGTTTCTTACATTCATCTCGGATGCCTTATGTATACAAGATGAAAAATTGGGCCAAAACAGGGTATCAAGATTCAAAAGGCTTTGTTTTGGACACTCAAAGACCCTTTGTTGCATGTTTTTACTGTTTTACAAGGTTGAAAATTTCATAAAAGCACCAATTTTTTGAAGTCCAAAGTCTAGTTATTCAATTAGTATCATCTTTGAACTCTATATGAATATAAAAGAATAATTGGGCTAATTTGTCCTTTTATATGCAAAGCAGCATCAAATTTGGTTGCTATGGCAAACAATTGACTGAAAGGTTTCAATACGATGAATTTAAACACAACCTCTATCAAACTATCTACACATGATATTGGAACAGAAGTTCATGTATACATTTAATCAGAGGCGTTTTGATATAAAAATGACCTTGAAAATATTTCAAGGTCACCCACTGTATTTTCAAGGTCATTAAACTTTAAGTGACCAGATTTGACGAAAAATACTGATTTTCCATAAAATTAAGGTGTCAATATTTAAGAAACCTTGAAATATTGAACTAAACAGTTATTTGCCATAAAATGATAAATGTATCACTTATTTCTTAGAACTATTGATTATGTTTCTTCACATCTTCGAATATCTAAATTCTTGGTGAG